>ML781030.1:699931-738650 GCA_009831015.1 Picea engelmannii | reverse complement strand
GGTGTTCCCTTCCTCCTATACTCCGTTTCATTTTTCCTTTTGTCTTCCCAATGCTTTTGGAAGGTTTTTATTCCCTTATGATAATGATAGAGACATTTAGATATTATTATGGCTTCTTCCAACATCTTCGGATCATCATACTATATTTTTTCACTCATGAATGATGGAAGCCCACTTAAATATATTTGAATCTTCACTGGTTAATCCTTGATAAAAGGCACATATTTGAGCAGCTCTAAAAATATTCTCACATACTCGTCTATGGTCATGCTCCCAAACTTGAGTTCAAAGAAATATTTCATTTTCCTATCATAGTAGCATTTGGTTAAATACTTATTTTCAAAATATCTCTTAAACTCCTCCCAAGTAATATTATTCCCATCAATGTTTTTCACCTGTACAAAATGATCCCACTACATTGATGCTTTTCCTTTAAGATGATAAATTTGTATTCTCTCATTTTCCTGAGAGGAATAGATATGTATCTTAAAGTATTTTCTCATTCCCAATAGATAGGTCTCGACATCCTCCACTTTTTTTTCTCACCGTCAAAATTAAGAGGATTGATATTATTGATTTCTCCCTTTAGCTCATCTGCCCCAATGTTCCTCTTATGTTTCTTGATAGAGGAGGGTCTTGAGATACTACGTCGCCTCCTAGTTGAAGGTTTAGTTGAGTGTTTATTGTGTCTATCATCACTCCTTGTCTCACTTCTTCTTTCATGAGACTTATGTTCCCTTCCCTTGATAGACCCTGAATCTTTATCCATTTTCCTTTCTATTCTATTCATGCTTCATAACAACTTGATGTTGAAATCATCTTGGTGTTCCTTGGCTCTTCTGAGCCTCTCATTATCTTCTTTATAACTTTGAACATCTTTCTACATATTATTGATGGTTTCCATCAAATTTATGCTTTGCCCCTTAACTTATTCATGTCCATTAGATTATGTTCTTTCATTTCTCATGTCAATCCACTATTCCCTGATTTCCTCCTCATGGCTAGAAATCCTTTATGTTTCTTCCCTATTTTCCATGATGTTGGTCTATGTTTCGATCTATATATATTTTGAATTCTGCAAAATTTGTAGTTAGTAACATTTTTAATTACTAACTCTTCTTAATGTTAATACATCCATCCTATAACTTATCTCTGGACAATCTAGGCCTAGTATTGAAATTGGGGCTCTGATACCACTTTGTAACATACCCGACCCCTTAAGTATCTTCTAAAGTGATGGAGTGTCAATTTTTTTCTATTTTTCCAACTAATAATTTCTTCAATTAGACTTTGTAAATTGGTTTTTCTCATCCAGATCTTTCTAATGACTATCATCATACTCAAAACTGATCTCTGGATCATAAATTATTGCCCTTGTCAGTTTCTAGGTTTTTTAATGGCCAAAACACTTTGTACTTCCACGTGGAATCCACATGGATCTATGTCATCATACCCATATGAAGTGGCATTGATGTGTTTGAAAACATCACCCCATAATGCAGTCATGGTTGTAGGCATGGAGCTTTCCATGTCATCCATCGAACCCTCGACTTATCGGGTCCCGGAACCTTGGGTAAATTTGTTTTCCATATCAATCAAAGGGTTGATCCTACCCAATATTCTCACTTAGGTATGAGGCCCCATCATAAAGCACCATATTTCTGTCAGGCACTAGCTAGATGATGTCATTTGACGTCATGTCGGGTTTTCATACTATTGTGCGTCAACTCCCTAGTCTTCACATACATGGGCTCGTTCTCAAACAGTATGAGCTCGCACCTTTGGCACACATCCCTATCATACTGTTCCATCTATCTCTATTCATGGCACGACTTGTGGCCACTGAGGCACCGAGCATCGAACTTCTCAACACATCCATGTAACAAAACTCCTTGGTGGTCTCAGGATCTGTTCACTCCCATTGACTGGGATCAACGCTGGATTTTTATCCTCGTTATATCATACAATCAGGATAAAACAAAGTTAGCCCAAGGGTATGCATCCTCCAATGTACCCACATTTAGATCATCAATGAATGGCATGACGTCTGGCATGACACATGTCACTCATGTTTCCCACTGATCATTGTTAAATTAAAAAAAAAAAACATGTGACATGTAGCACCACCATGGGGTCACAGGTGTCATTCCTTCATCGTGACATGTGGACCACTCATTGGGTGCCACATGGATGAAGCGTTTTGTGACACATAGCCCCAAACACTGGATATCGGGACTTTCCTGGCGTGATGTAACTTTCTAAACTCCTGATATTTGATGTTCTAGTGATTACGATATTTTTGATTAACTTAATCTTTGGATTAATAATTTCTAATATTAAACACAAGATCTATGAATGAGATCTCTAGATTGGTATATCTAACGATCATCGTTTATTTTTTTAGAAAGAGAATTTACTCAATTTAGCATATAACTAATGTTCTCTCAATACTTGAAATACCATCCTCAAGTGATGTTCATGTTCTTCTTTATATTTGGAATAAACAAGGATGTCATCCAGAAAGACAATAATTTTTTTTCCAAGTATTCTTTGAAAATAACATTCATTAAATAGATGAAAATAGTTGGTGCATTTGACAATCCAAATGTCACCACTATGAACTCGTAGTGGACATACCTTGTTATGAAATAAGTCTTACTAATTGCATTTTCTTTAATCCTCACTTGGTGATATATGAATCTTAGATCAATCTTGGAAAATACCTTTTCATATCTCAGCTTATCAAAGAGGTCATCTATCCTCGATAGATGATATTTGTTCTTTATAGTTACCTTGTTTAGCTTCCTAAAATCAATGCAAAGTCTCAAGGTGCCATCCTTATTTTTCACAAATAACGATGGTGCACCCCAAGGTGACACACTTGGGTGTATATATCCTTTATTCAATATTTCTTCAATATGCATTTGTAACTCCTTCAACTCAGGTATGCTCATTCTATAGGGATCCTTGGATACAGGGGCTTCTCCCAAAATTAAATTAATTGAAACATAAATATCCCTTTTGGGTGGTAATCTTAGAATTTCTCCAAATAGATCTTCAAGTTATTTTACAAATGCATAGTCCTGATTGTTGGGTACCTTGTCCTTAGAATCTTCCTCCATTTGTGTTGAAAATAGTTGACATCCCTTTCTAACACTTTTCGTCAGCTGGAAGGATAAAAATTCTCTGATAGTTAGAACTCTTGGTACCCACTGTACTTTTCTCAAGTTCTCTTCATCATCTAAGAAAGTAAAGTATTTATTGTAATAGTCCAAAACAACATGGTCCTTGTCTAGCCAATACATACCAATGAGACAGTCATAATATCCCAAAGGTATGTAATTTAGATCTTCTTTGGTACTTATCCCATTCATATCCATTCGGAATTCCTAAACCATTTCATTAATCTTCCTTTTAGTCCCAGTAGCTAGCTGAACCAAACAAGGTTTTCCAATTTTTCTTTTTTGCAAATCAAAACTTTCTACCATATTAGGATCCAGGTAACTATGCCTAGATCCCAAATCAATTAAAATATAAATAATTTGGTTGTTTATCTAACCTTTTACTTCAATCCTGTGAGACTGAATTTCGGCTTGGTTGTTGTCCAGGGATGCATAATTCTTGGTATATCTTTTCCCATATCTTCAATTGTTTAAACTTGTTGTATATTGTGAATAACCTTTTATTTTTCATCACTAAGAGGACATTATCAATACATATGGTCTCCATTACAACCCCAACACTTTATGGGTTCTTGTCTTGTCCTTTGTCCCATGGTTTCAACCATCATAGGATCTTTGGAAACTAGATGTCTTTGAGTATTACTTATGAAAAATGGGGGGGGGGGTTCCCTTCCTCCTATACTCTGTTTCATTTTTGTTTTTTTCTTCCCAATGCTTTTGGAAGGTTTTTATTCCCTTATGATAATCATAGATACATTTAGCTATTATTATGGCTTCTTCCAACATCTTCGGATCATCATACTATATTTTTTCACTCATGAATGATGGAATCCCACTTAAATATATTTGAATCTTCACTGGTTAATCCTTGATAAAAGTCACATATTTTAGAAGCTCTAAAAATATTCTAACATACTCATCTATGGTCATGCTCCCAAGCTTGAGTTCAAATAAATATTTCATTTTCCTATCATAGTAGCATTTGGTTAAATACTTCTTTTCAAAATATATCTTAAACTTCTCCCAAGTAACATTATTCTCATCAATGTTTTTCACTTGCACAAAATGATCCCACCACATTGATGCTTTTCCTTTAAGATGATAAATTTGTATTCTCCCTTTTTCCTGAGAGGGATAGATATGTATCTTAAAGTATTTTCTCATTCCCAATAGATAGGTCTCGACATCCTCATCCTTTTTGTTCTCACCGTCAAAATTAGGAGGATTGATATTATTCATTTCTCCCTTTAGCTCATTTTCCCCAATGTTCCTCTTATGTTTCTTGACAGAGGAGGGTCTTGAGCTATTGCGTGGCCTCCTAGTTGAAGGTTTAGTTGAGTGTTTATTGTGTCTATCAGCACTCCTTGTCTCATTTCTTATTTCATGAGACTTATGTTCCCTTCCCTTGATAGACAGTGAATCTTTATCCATTTTTCTCTCTATTCTATTCAGGCTTCATAACAACTTGATGTTGAAATCATCTTGGTGTTCCTTGGCTCTTCTGAGCCTCTCATTATCTTCTTTATAACTTTTAACATATTTATGCATATTATTGATGGTTTCCATCAAATATATGCTTTCCCCCTTAACTTCTTCATGTCCATTAGATTATGTTCTTTCATTTCTCATGTCAATCCACTATTCCCTGATTTCTTCCTCATGGCTAGAAATCCTTTGTGTTTCTTCCATGTTTTCCATGATGTTGGTCTATGTTTCAATCTATATATATTCTGAATTCTGCAAAATGTGCAGTTAGTAACAATTGTAATTACTAACTCTTCTTAATGTTAATTCATCCATCCTATAACTTATCTCTGGCCAATCTAGGCCTAGTATTGAAATTGGGGCGTTGATACCACTTTGTAACATACCTGAGCCCTTAAGTATATTCTAAGGGATGGGGTATCAATTTTTTTCTATTTTTCCAACTAATAATTTCTTCAATTAGACTTTGTAAATTGCTTTTTCTCATCCAAATCTTTCTAATGACTGTCATCATACTCAAAACCAATCTCTGGATCATAAATTATGGCCCTTGTCAGTTTCTAGGGTTTTTAATGGCCAAAACACTTTGTACTTCCACGTGGAATCCACATGGATCTGTGTCATCATACCCATATGAAGTGGCACTGATCTGTTTGAAAACATCACCCCATAGCGCAGTCATGGTTGTAGGCATGGTTCTTTCCACGTCATCCATCGAACCCTCGACTTATCGGGTCCCAGAACATTGGGTAATTTTTTTTTTCATATCCATCAAAGGGTTGATCCTACCTAATATTCTCACCTAAGTATGAGGCCCCATCATAAAGAACTACATTTTCATTGGGCACTAGCTATATGATGTCATTTGATGTCATGTCGGGTTTTCATACTATTGTGCATCGACTCCCCAGTCTTCACATACATGGGCTCGTTCCCAAATGGTATGAGCTGGCACCTTTGGCACACATCCCTATCATATTGTGCCATATATCTCTATTAATGGCATGACTTGTGTCCATTGGGGCACCAGGCATCAAAATTCTCATCACATCCATGTAAGAAATATCTTTGGTGTTCTGGGGATCTGTTCACTCCCATTGACTGAGATCAATGTTGGAGTTTTATCCTCATTATATCATACAGTCATGATAAAACAAAGTTACCCTAAGGGTATGCATCCTCCATCATACCCACATCTATCTCATCAATGAATCCCCTACTTCCACATTGTGAGAAATGTGGCATGACGTCTGGCATGACACATGTCACTCATTTTTCCCACTGATCCTTGTCAAATTCAACAAAAAACATGTGACATGTAGCACCACCATGGGGTCACAGGTGTCATTCCTTCATCGTGACATGTGGACCACTCATTGGGCACCATGTGGATGAAGCATTTCATGACACATAGCCCCAAACACTGGATATTGAGACTTTCCTTGCGTGATGAAACTTTGTATACTCCCTATATTTGACGTTCCAGTGATTACGATATTTTTGATTAAATTAATCTTTGGATTAATAAATTCTAAGATTAAACACAAGATCTATGAATGAGATCTCTATGTTGGTATATCTAACGATCATCATTTATTTTTTTAGAAAGAGCATTTACTCACTTTAGCATATAACTAATGTTCTCTCAATACTTGAAATACCATCCTCAAGTGATGTTCATGTTCTTCTTCATATTTGGAATAAACAAGGATGTCATTTAGAAAGACAATAATTTTTTTTTCCAAGTATTCTTTGAAAATAACATTCATTAAATAGATGAAAATGGTTGGTGCATTTGACAATCCAAATGGCACCACTATGAACTCGTAGTGGCCATACCTTGTTATGAAATAAGTCTTACTAATTCCATATTCTTTAATCCTCACTTGGTGATATATGAATCTTAGATCAATCTTGGAAAATACCTTTTCATCTCTAAACTTATTAAAGAGGTCATCTATCCTTGGTAAATGATATTTGTTCTTTATAGTTACCTTGTTTAGCTTCCTAAAATCAATGCAAAGTCTCAAGGTGCCATCCTTATTTTTCACAAATAACAATGGTGCACCCCAAGGTGACACACTTGGGTGTATATTTCCTTTCTTCAAGAGTTCTTAAAGATGCATTTGTAACTCCTTCAAATCAGGTATGCTCATTCAGTTGGGATCCTTTGATATAGGGGATGATCTAGGAATTAAATAATCGAAAAATAAATATCCCTTTTGGGTGGTAGTCTGAGAATTTATCCAAAAAAATCTTCAAGTTATTTTAAAAATGCATAGTACTCAATGTTGGGTACCTTGTCCTTAGGATATTCCTCCATATGTTTTGCATATATTTGACATCCCTTTCTAAAAATTTTCTTCAGCTGCAAGGCTAAAACTTCTCTGATAGTTTCAACTCGTGGGACCCCCTGTACTTTTATTAAGTTCCCTTCATCATCTGAGGAAGTAAAGTATTTGTTGTAATAGTCCAAAACAACATGGTTCTTGTCTATCCATTCCATACCAATGAGATAGTCATAATATCCCAAAGGTATGATATTCATATCTTCTTTGGTACATATCTCATTCATGTCAATTGGACATGCCTAAACCATTTCATTAATCTTCCTTTTAGTCTGTGTATTGAGCTATACCAAACAAGGTTTTCCAAGTTTTCTTTTGGAAAATGAAACCTTATACCATATTAGGATCTAGGTAACTATGAATAGATCCAAAATCAATTAAAATATTAATAGTTTGGTTGTTTATCTAACCTTTTACTTCAATCATGTGAGACTAAATTTCATCCTGCTTGTTGTCCAGGGATGCATAATTCTTGGTATATATTTTCCCATAAATTCAACTATTTTATATTGTTTTACATTGTGAATAACCTTTGATTTTTCATCTATGATAGGAAATTCTTGGTACATATGATCTCCATTACAACCCCAACACTTTATGGGTTTCTATCTGTTGATTAAGGTTGGTTGTCATTGATGTCAACCCTTGAAGAAAGCCCCGTAGCACAAAGGTTGGGTAATGGATGCAAGATTGTTTGATGTAAATATGAATCGTTATTGAACTTTCATGGTTGATAATAAGTAGAAATGGATGAACTCCAAAGTGGTCCCCTTATGGTGAAATCCCTCAGGGGAAGATGCTTTGCAGATTGAGTTATCCTAGAAGTATGGTTAGAGAACCCTTTCTTATTTGTGGAAGAATGAGATGAACACCAGTGAATTTTTCAGTGAAAATATCCTATATGGATAGTGATTTTCATGCCATTTCCAATGGTATGTGGAACGTCACATAACTCCTCATGGTTAGAGCGTTATGGCCATGAGAAGTTGGAGAACCCAGGTTTGTGTAATGGACCCAAGTTTGTTTGATGGATAATGGTATGAGTTTTGATATATTTTAATGAAATACTATTCTATATGGATAGTACATGTCATTCCATTTCTGGTGGTATGTGTAACTTCACATAACTCCTCATGGTTTGAGAGGTATGGCCTTACGAAGTTGGAAGACCCTCATATGTCATCTAGAAGCCCCAAAAGGTCAAAGTAGTTTAAGAGATTTTAAAAGGTAAATAATAAAGTGAAGTGATGAGTTTACTATAATTCAAAGTGAATACAAAATAAATTAATTCAATAATAAATTTAATGGAGAAATTAGAAGTGGGTTAACTCTAAAATAAGGAAAGTGGGCAAAGTGACCTAGAAGATGTTTTTAAGGAAGCTACTTGGAGAGGATAAATAAGAGTCAAGGCTCTCTCATTTAAGACACAGTTGATAATATTGAATACCTATAGGTGTATGAAGTAAACAAAGGATATATAAGCCGAAATTATGAGGAAAGTGAAGAAAAGAAGGCCGGAATTCAAGGAAGGATAAATTATTTTGATGATGCTTTCTAAGGTATGTTTTTTTCAGGTCATCTCACCATTTTCAAAATAAATGTTTTTCTAGAATGATTCATAATTTGAAATTGCTATGAAATTTAGGAAACATATCCAATTATATGTGGTAAAAATTTTATCTTGTGGGTCGTTGTATTTTTGGAGTTACACTTTGTGGAAAATAGGGTTCGTGGCTAGTCCTGAAACTAGTCAAAAACATGTGTTTCGGGTAAAAACGTCATAACTTATTCATAACAGATCCAAATTTAGTAATACCAAATGTGTTGGTTAGAGTACATTTTTTAGTATGTTGGGTAACCATTTCATATCTATTCAACAAATATTCTATGTGGGGAACGCTCTACAAGGTCTCTCTCTAGAATAAGCCTGAATTCAGAAAGGTGTGCCATTTTTGCCATACCTCCTTTTCTGAGAGGTTCCAAGTAGTGAAAACTGGAGGAATTTCATAAAACACATTGAAAACCATTGTGTATCAGCTTCACATATTTATTCATTACAGGTACAAAGTTATGATTATTTCAATTTAGGGTTGTTGACTAATCTAAAACTAGTCTTGTGAGACTAAAGAAACATTTGATGAACATGCTAGTCTCTTGTTGTTTAAAGTTAAGGAAGGTTTGAAGGTATGTGATCATATACACCAAGTCTATTATAGAGTTATAAATCATATTTGTATGATGAAATTAATGAGGGCTTTAAGTTGAGGTACAAGTTGGGTACATGGTTGAGACACGTAGTTGATGAGTTGGCACATACATGAGGTGTATAGTTGATGATGTTGGTACATATTGATGATTCATAGTTGATGAGTAGTTGAAACATGATTGGTACATACTTGGTACATGGTTGGTTGCACTTGTTTATGGTACAAGTTTATTACAGATTGTTTGGTACAAGTTGGTGCATGGTTGATGCACTTGTTTATGGTATAGGTTGGTGCACTTGTTTATGGTACAGGTTGGTGCATGTTTGATGCACTTGTTTATGGTACATGTTGATTATAGGTTGAGGTACAGGTTGATGTATGGTTGATTCATGGTTCAAGTTTATTGGTACAGGTTTACAACGATATATCTCACAGTGATAATGTGACAGTGGTTCCATCATTCTACTTCTACTTCAGGGCGGTTGGAAGGGGCAAGGACAGGTGGTTGTAGCCACCTTTTGGTTGTATCTAGAGAACATAGGGGGTTGTAGCCTCTTTTTAGTTGTATCCATAGAATTGGGGATGTAGAGCTTCCCTCAGGTTGTATCCTGAGAAACTAGGGGGTTGGAGCCTCTTTCCAATTGCAGCTGGAAAACATAGGAAGTTGGTGCTTCCAATGAATTCAATTCTTCAAGACATATAAAATAAAGTATTCTGTGGTTTTCTCCTGATTTGGGTTTCCACATAAAACACTGGTGTACTTTATATGTGTGTGATTGTTCATTTCTTATTGCTCATTATTGGATAATAATTCTACATTGATATAATACTTGGATTATTTGGAGAAAAACGATTATAATTACGCTATTACTGATTCACCCCCCCTCTCAGTAATTCAACAATTGGTATCAGAGTAGTTTCCTTCAGAAATCAGTTTAACCACTGAAGGGTAGATCATGGAGAGTACCAACTCATATAAAAATGGAATACCGCACTTTGATGGATAGAAGCATGTTTTTTGGAGCATAAGGATGAAGACATATATACAAGCACATGGGTTTGAAATTTGGAAATCAATTGTAGATGGATACACAGTACTAGAAGTTCCACCTACAAATGAAAAAGCAGTGAAACTTGGCCAGAATTATTCTAAATCTACAATTGCACTTTTGAATGGTCTCAGTGAAACAATATTCACCAAAGTTTCACATTGTAAATCCGCCAAAGAGATTTGGGACAAGATTCGAAATATTTATGAAGGAGATACAAAAGTCAAAGAAGAAAAACTTCAAACTTACAGAGGTCAATTCATGTAAGTTTTAAACCTATGAAGTAAAGCAATGCATATAGATTCTTAAGCAAAACAAAATTTAATCAATGGCTCATACACAGAGTACACAGAGATTTTATACCAGAAACCCTCAACCAGGAAAACCTTTCTTATATTCATGTCTTGAATTTCACCATTCACCATACAATATATACAATGTTTTTAGGCATTTCGTAGATACCAAAACCCAAATCCCTTAATCTGGGATTAATTTAGTAAACCGCTAAAAATAGCAAAAAAACCGCCCAAAACAAAATTTCGGGGCACTACGCGTAACCAGGGGGGGCATACCTGCCCCCCGTGACCCCCCTAGGAAAGAGCCCAATGCACACGACACAATGAGCACTACTAGAAGGATCATCAGATGTAGTTGTCGAATCTGATGCGCCCACACACACACATGCAAAGAATATAACACATACCCAACATTCTCCCACTTTTTTTTTTTTTCCATCCATGGGTCCAGGGGTCCAGGGCATTATGTAGTCAACAATCCAAGGAAGCAATGCTCATTGTTACTCTACACCAAGAGAATTTTTTTGTGCTCACATACTTTTTCAATGAATCTGCAACATTCTTCAAAGTGTCAATCCTTTCCAACAACACCTTCTTTTCCTCAACCATGTCTCTCACAAAGTGATACTAAACATCAATATGCTTTGTCTTCGAATAATAAGTTGGGTTCTTTTCCAGGAATATTGCACTCTGACTGTCACAATCTAATATCACTGCTTGTTGTACCAACTCAATACCTGAACACAATCTTTGTAACCATACTACTTCCTTGCTTGTATGAGTGGCTGCCATGTATTCAACTTCTGTAATTGAGAGTGCCACTACAACCTGTCTTTTGCTCATACAACTGATTTCTCCTCCAAATAGGTTAAACACATACCCACTTGTAGATCTTCTGTGATCCATATCTCTAGCCCAATCTATATCAACAAATCCATGTATGTCCACCACTCTTTCCAATCCTGGTCTTCCTTGGTAGCACAATCCATAATTGGTAGTGCCACGAAGATACTTGAAGACCCTCTTTATTGTTTTCCAATGCTCCTTCACTGGTTTTGACATATACCTTCTCAAAACTCCCACTATATGTGCAATGTCCAGTCTAGTACATACCATTGCATACATCAAACTACCAATTGCACTGGCATACGTAACGTGGGACGTGTCCTCTTCTTCTTCCTATGTCTTGGGACACTGATCTGCAAATAAATTTACACCTATAGGAATAGGAACCTTGACTGGTTTATTTCCATGCATATTAAACCTCTGCAATATCATCTCAACATATTTTCTCAGATTCAACCAGGGTTTCCTATTTGCACGATCTCTTTTAATCTCCATTCCCATAATGAAGTTAGTAGCACTGATATCCTTCATGTCAAATTTGGAGGATAGCTGTGATTTCACCTCCTTGATAACATCAATGTAATTTCCTACCAACAACATGTCATCAACATACAACACTACATAAATGAAGTGATTACCAACCTGCTTGGAATATACACAGTGATCAACCCTGCTTCTTACAAATCCCAATCCAAGGATGTATGTGTCAAACTTTTGGTACCACGTCCTAGGTGATTGCTTCAGACCATATAGTTACTTTTTTAGCTTACAGACCAACTCTTTCTTCCCCTTCACTACAAAGCCTTATGGCTGCTTCATGTAGATTTATTCTTCCAGATCCCCATGTAGGAATGTTGTCTTCACATCCATCTGTTCCACTCCAAGATCAAAAGTAGCAAAAATAGATAAAATAAATCTAATAGAAGTTACCTTAGCAACATGAGAACAAATCTCACCAAAGTCAATTCCCTCTACCTGGAAATAACCTTTTGCTACTAATCAAGCTTTCTATTTCTCCACTTTACCTTGTGCATTAAACTTCTTATTAAACAACCATTTGTTACCAACAAATTTTCTTCCAGCTGGCAACTCAACTATATCCCATGCCTCATTCTTATCCAAGGCATCCATTTCTTCAACCATGGACTTCTTCCAGAGTTTACTATCCTCTGAATTCATTGCTTCCCTGACAGTTATGGGATCATCATCAATAATAGATAAAGAAAAATTGGAACATAAATCAGATGGAATATACCTTTCTGGTTGCCTTTTATCTCTCATTGATCTCCTCAATACTGGGGTATGAGGTTCTTCTTCTTCTTCTTCTTCTTCTTCAGATGATTCATATTTTGCATCATCCAACTCAAGATCTATTTTCTCAGGTTCATCTTGCGTTGGTAGGAATTCCTTTTTGGACACATATTTTACCTCTCTGAAAACAACATCTCGATTGTAAACAGTCTTCTTGGTTTTTGGGTTCCAAAGCTTATAACCTTTCACACCATCTTTATAACCAATAAAGATACACTTTTCAGCCTTTTTATCTAGCTTACTCCTATTTTCCTTTGGAACTTGTACATAAGCATCACAACCAAACACTCTAAGATTTTGAAGAGAGGGTTTCTTTCCATACCATACCTCATGTGGAGATTTATCATCCAACGCTGATGAAGGTGATCGATTGACCAGGTAATATGTTGTACCCACTACCTCTGTCCAAAATTATTGTCCTAACCCGACACCGCTGAGCATGATCCTTGCTTTCTCCATCAGTGTCATGTTCATCCTTTCTGCAACTCCATTCTGCTAAGAAGTGTATGGAGTAGTCTTCTGCCTTGCTATACCACACTTCTTATAGAATTCTTTGAATTCATTTCTGTAGAATTCTCCACCATTATCTGTTCTCAATACCTTTATTTTCTTATTTGTCTAATTTTCTACCAGTTCCTTAAACTCTTTAAATTTATCAAATACCTTATATTTCTTTCTAAGAAAATAAATCCATGTGTTCCTTGAAAAATCATCTATGAATGAAACATAATACACAGATTTACTTAGGGATGGAACAGGAACAGGTCCAAACACATCACTATGTATCAACTCTAAGGTCCCCTTTGCTCTTGTAGCACCAGATGGGAATCTTACTTGATTATGTTTACCATATATGAAATGTTCACATAAATCAAAATACAGAGTGCAATTAGACATACCTTCAACCATACATTTACCATGTAGTGTTCGAAGGCCCTTTTGTCCAATATGCCCTAGTCTTTGATTCCACAGCATGGTCTTCTTTTCTGGGATAGTATTTGTATTTTCCCCTTCATTTCTCTGCTCAGGGACAACATAACTGTTACACCCATTAGTATAAGTTCTTCCCAACAACTTGTACAAAGTTCCACAATGAACTCCCCTCATCAACACCATTGCTCCTCGTACCATCTTGCAAGTGTTATTTCCAAATATAGTATCCACTCCTGCATCATCCAACTTGCTTACAGATATTAGGCTCCTGGCAAGTTTTGGAATGTGAAGAACCCCGGGGAGAGTTCTAATCCTTCCATATTTTAGCAACAACTTAACCCTTCCACATCCCATGATTTTGGCTATCGAGTCGTCTCCTAGGAATACATCACCACCATCATATTTTTCATATTCAGAGAACCACTCCTTGTGAGGAGTCATGTGGTATGATGTACCTGAGTCGATCAACCATACATCACGGTCTTCATGTGTACCTGTAGATGCTAGGTAAACATCACCTCCTTCTTCAGTGGAGGTTTTTGCCTCTGCGGAAGAGGTACTATCATATCCCTTTGGTTTTTGAACCTTATTAGACTTGCATTCTTTATTATAATGCCCTGTTTTACCACACTTCAAGAATTTCCTCAAATATTTTCCTGGAGACTTAGATCTACTTGTAGATTTAGGTCTCCCCCCCGAAGGCTTAATGGGATTCCTGTATTGGGTATGACCTCTTACAAATAAAGCATCTGTGCTATGACTATCCATGCTTTTCCACCTCATCTCTTCAGATAACAAGGATGAAGCTACATCCTCATACTTCAATGTAGAATAAGTGGTACTACCAATTGCTAACCCCATATTATCCCAAGTGTCTGGAAAAAAACATAACAAAGTAATACACTTATCTTCTTCTGCAATCATAATATTAATAGAAACAAGTTGACTTACTAGAGTATTAAAGGCATTTAGATGTTCTATCACAGAATCTCCATCTTCCATCCTAAGATGATACAACTTCTTTTGAAGAAACAACTTGTTTACCAGGGAATTTGATTGATACAAATTCCCAACTTATCCCATAGTTTCTTCGTTGTAAATTCTCCTGAGACATTCAGCAACATCGAATCTACTAGGAAGATTCGAATATTACTCCTTTCTCTTGTGTCCAACTTCTCCCAATCTTCCTTCGACATACCAGCAGGTGGTGTACTAGTAGTTTTTGTACTAGTAGATTGTGTACCATTAGCCTGTGTGCTAGTAGACGGTGTACCAGTAGGCTGTGTATCAGGATCCACAACTATCCATTGTTCTTTGTCTACAAGAGCTTCCTCCATCTTGAGCTTCCATAGCTCAAAGCTTTTACCATTGAGCTTCTCTATCTCGATTCTAGAAGAGCTCACCATTCTTTTTTCTACACTCAAATAACCATTGCAAAAGGTCCCACTAAACCCAGGTTTATCACAGACCCAAGATCAACTTGATCTATCAAGACCGAGCCAAACCCTCAACAACAAAGGCATCCCTCTTAAGCCAAAAATGATCTTTGATACCACATCTAAGTTTTAAACCCATGAAGTAAAGAAATACATATAGATTCTTAAGCAAAACAAAATTTAATCAATGGCTCATACACAGAGTACACAGAGATTTTATACTGGAAACCCTCAACCGAGAAAACCTTTCTTATATTCATGTCTCGAATTTTAACATTCACCATACAATATATACAATGTTTTTAGGTATTCTGTATATACCAAAAACCTAATACCTTACGCCGCGATTGATTTAGTAAATAGCAAAAAATTGCCCAAAACATTTTTTCGTTGTGCTGCCCCGAACCCTGTCAGGCCTGGGCTACCACCCGGTGCTGAACACTGCACATAACCAGGGGGGGACATACCTGCACCCCCCCTAGGACCCCCATAGGAAATCACCTGACATACATGACACAAAGAGCACTACAAGAGGGATCGTTAGACACAGTTTTCGAATCTGACGCACCCACAGACACAAATGCAAATAATATAACACATACCCAACAGTTCGAACAACTAAACATGAAGGAAGATGAGAATATTGCAGCCTACTTCTTAAGAGTTGAAAAAACAGTGAATGCAATCATAGGATTGGGAGGAGAAATCGAAGAATCTGTAATTGTTCAAAAGGTACTAAGATCTCTTCCTATGAGATTCAACCCTAAGATATCAACACTAGAAGAAAGATCGGATCTGAACTCAATAAGAATGAACAAACTGCATGGAATCTTTACAACATATGAAATGAGATCTAAACAGGAAAATCCAGATGTAAAAGAAGCAGCCTTCAAAGCATCCAAAAGATCAAAGAAAAAGAAAAAGGAACAAGAAGAATATAGCAGCAACAGTGATGTCTCGGAAGATGATGAAGAAGTGGCCAACTTTGTCAAAAGACTGAACAAGGGAACCAATGGTAGGTATAGAGGTAAGCTTCCTTTAATTTGTTTTAATTGTGATGGTATTGATCATTTTGCTAACATATGTCCTCATAAGAAAAAGAGAAATGATGAAGGTTACTCAAAAGGCAAACACACATATAAAGGAAAAATAACTACAAAGAAAGATTTCAAGAAAATCCTATGCATCAAAGAAGACATCTCATCATCAGATGAAGATGAAATCAGTGACAGTCAGACATGAATAGTTCTATTCATGGTAGTAAAAGATTCTGACAAAGAAGACTCCGAAGAAGAATATGAAGAAGCCAAAGAAGGATATGAATAAGTCGAAGATGAAATTGAAGAGGCAAAAGTTGACTATCGAGAATAATTAATGTGTGCCATAGAAGTTATCAGAAGAGAAAAGAGGAAAACAAGAAACTACAAGCAGAACTAGACAGGAAAAAGGACACTCGATAACTAGAACAAATGATCACAAGATTGAAGGTTCAAATAGAAGAAGATAAAAGAATTGAATAAGCACTCAAAAACAACTAGAAGAAAAGGACAATATCATTGGAAACTTGGAAGTAGAGATTGTCACACTAAGAAATGATATTCAAAAGAAAAATATGCAGAATAGCTCAAAATTTCTGGATGACATTATCAACAGTCAAAAATATCATCTTGACAAGTCTAGACTTGGATACAATCAGACAAAAAATGGATCAATATCCAAAACAACAGAGCAAGAAACAAATACAAAAAGCTATGCAAAAACAATCAAAGGGGATAGAAAGATGTACAAGGAAGATTACAGGGACACTACTCCACCAAGAAGATTCATATTTCAGAATCAACAATAGACAGATAGGCCTCAAGAAGAAGAAGGATTCATAAGAGCACCTTCTTTCATAATATCTTCAAATTCCAAGTATCAAAATATATTTTTTGGTTTATGTTATGCATGTAATAATTTTGGACATAAAGTTGTGAATTGCAGAGCTAACAACAGGAACAATACCAACTTTGAGAGTCATACACAAAGGGGTTACTCAAGAAGACCTAGTGAAACACAAAGAAGAAGTTACAACAGGTTTGCATATTTGAGCACTGAAGTGGAATGTTACAAATGTAACAATTTTGGACACGTAACCAAAAATTCCAGAATGATAGTCCCTCCTAAAGAACCTCAATAGAATAACAACAATCACAGACAAGAACCTCAGGAAATGACATGGACAAGAAAGCAAGACCAATATAGTAATGAAGAATGTACAGTCGCTCTACAATATAAGCAGAAGAAACATGGTTGGTATGTTGACAGTAGGTGTTTAAAACACATGATAGATGATAGAGACAAAATTTTTATATTGCGAAAGGAAATAAATGGATATATCTCCTTCAGAAATGATAATTCAACCAAAATAATTGGAGAAGGCACATTCTTAATTGGGAACAAGAATAAAACGACACAAAATGTTCTACTGGTAGAAGATATGAAACATAATCTTCTAAGTGTGAGTCAAATGTGTGACCAAGGTCATAAAGTTACTTTTGATTCACAAAAGTGTGAGATAAAAAGAGAAGGTTCAGGGAAATTGGTCGGTAAAGCTACAAGAACTTCAAACAACATATATGTGTTAAGTGAAATTGGAAATGAAAAGTGTTGTCTAGGAAAGGAATATGAAATTTAGCTATGGCATATAAGAATGGGTCACATGCATTTTGATAACCTTGTCAAAGTCAACAAAAGAGAAGCAGTCAGAGAAATGTCCTAGATCACAAAACCAACCAACACTTTATGCAAGCATTGTCAACAAGGAAAGCAAGCAAAGACTAGGTTCATATCAAAGGAATATTCAACAGCAAGACCACTAGAAATTGTGCATATTGATTTAGTTGGACCAACTACAACAAAGGGATTAAAAGGTGAGAGATACTTTATGTTATTAGTTGATGATTATACAACAATGACTGTAGTTTGCTTTCTCAAGAGCAAGTCAGAAGATTTTGAAAACTTCAAGATCTACAAGGAAATGGTTAAAAATGATATGGATTCAAGAATCAAATGCTTGAGATCTGATAATGGAGGAGAGTTCACCTCAAAGGAATTTATGGACTACTGCAGTAGTCATGGAATAAAAAGGAAGTTCTCCATTGCTAAGACACCTCAACAGAATGGAGTTGTTGAAAGAAAGAACATGAGAGTACAGGAAATGGCTGGAACAATGATAATGGATTCCAAATTGACAGATATATTTTGGACATAGGTAGTGTATACAACAGTTCACATTCAAAACACAATAATGCTCAGAAACAACACTGATAAAAATCACTACGAGCTATGGAAAGGAAGAGCAACAAATGTGAAGCACTTCAGAGTTTTTGGAAGCAAATGCTACATCAAAAGAGAAGATGGAAGAATGGGAAAGTTTGAATCTCATGTGGACAAATGAGTACTTGTTGGTTTCTCAAGTACAAGGAAAGCATACAAGTGTTACAATCTAATATTGAACAAAGTTGTGGAAAGCATCAACGTAACAATTGATGAAACAGGCAAACAAGAATCAAAGGAAGAAGAAAACAAATCAATGGAACAATTTTTCGAAGAAGGAGAAGCAGAAGATGAAGTAGAATAGGAAGATGAAGAGAATCCGAAAGAAACATAAGAGCAATTTCAAAAAGTATCTCCAAAGACACCTAGAAAACGAGTATAGAAGAATCATCCTTCAGATCAAATTATTGGAAACAAAGATGCAGAAGTTGAGACTAAAAGAAAAATCCGTTCACTAGAACAAACCCACCTAGAACTCTTATCTACAATTCAACCAAATTGTTTTGAACAATCCAACAAGGATGAATTTTGGAATAAGGCCATGAATGAAGAATTGGATCAAATAGAGAAAAATGACACTTGGGAACTAGTTCCAAGACCAAAGAATAAGAATGTGATCAACACAAAATGGGTTTTCAGGAATAAATTAAATGAAGATGGAAAAGTTACAAGGAACAAAGCTAGATTGGTATGTAAAGGATATGCACAGATTGAAGGAATCGACTTTGAAGAGACATTTTCCCCAGTTTCCAGAATGGAAGCAATCCAGTTGTTTTTAGCCTATGCATGCTCCAAAAATGTTAAAGTATATCAGATGGACGTAAAATCAACTTATCTGAATGGGGAACTTGAAGAAGAAGTCTACATTGAACAAACAAAAGGATTTCAGTTTTCAGAGAACTCAGATTATGTGTGTAAATTAAAGAAGGCCTTGTATGGTCTAAAACAGGCTCCTAGAGCATGGTACTCTAGACTAGATAAGTATCTGCAACATGAATGGTTCAGAAAAGGAAGTGTAGACAACAACCTTTACATCAAGGTAAGTGAAGGTAATATTTTATTAATTGAAGTTTATGTTGATGATATTATTTTTGGTAGTGATGATGATAGGTTAAGCCATACATTTGCAAAAAGATATGCAAAATGAATTCGAAATGTCATTACTTGGAGAACTATCCTTCTTTTTGGCCCTTCAGATACACCAAAGCAACCAAGGAATCTTTATTTCTCAAACCAAGTATATCAGAGAAATGATAAAGAGGTTCAGAATGGAATATTGCAAACCAGTTATCACTCCCATGCAAACCAGTTGCAAGTTGAGCAAAGATGATGATTTGAAGTCTACAGATCAGAGGCAATATAGGTCAATGATTGGCAACCTACTATATGTGATAGCATCCAGACCAGATGTAATGTAGGTAGTTGGATAGGTGGCATGATTTCAAGCAGCACGAAAGGAGCCACATGTGTTAGCAGTGAAGAGGATTTTCAAATATCTCAAAGGAACATAAGAGTTTGGATTATGGTATCCAAAAGGAAATGATCTATCACTTATTGCCTACATAGATGCATATTGGGCAGGTTGTATTGATGACCGACGAAGCACCAGTGGAGCATCGTTCTACTTGGGGGAGTGTTTAGTATCATGGATAAGCAAGAAACAATCATCAGTATCGTTATCTACAGCCAAGGCAGAGTATAATGGAGCAACATCATGTTGTACATAGGTTCTTTGGATGAAACAAACTCTGACAGATATACAGGTTGAGTATGATGATCCCATTCCAATCTATTGTGATAATATAAGTGCCATCAATATCTCGAAGAACTCGGTGATGCACTCTAAGATGAAGTGCATTCCAATAAAGTATCACTTTCTATGGGAGTAGGTTACAGAAAAGAACATCAGAGTTGAGTATGTGGGCACAAAAGAACAAGTGGCAGACATCTTCACAAAACCACTTCCACGAGAATCCTTTGAATATCTTCACCAGAGACTTCGAGTTATTTCTACTCCAAAATGAATGTTTTTTTAATTCTTATCTTATATTCCTTATATTTACATGAGGAAGCACCATAAGAGGACTGTTTATTTAGGGGGAGCAACCCCGGATGGAAATATACCTTTTCCATTGATGACAAAGGGGGAGAGATTTATCAGATGTAGAGGATAGAGGCATGGTTCCAGGGGGAGCAGATTTATCAGATACAAAGGACAGAGACATGGTTCCAGGGGGAGCATGAGTGATATGATTTCAATATTGCATCATAGTGTTGCCATCAATGCTAAAGGGGGAGATTGTTGATTAAGGTTGGTTGTCATTTATGTCAACCCTTGAAGAAAGCCTCGTAGCACAAAGGTTGGGTAATGGAACCCATATTGTTTGATGTAAATATGATTCATTATTGTCTTGTCATGGTTGATAATAAGTATAAATGGATGACCTCCAAAGTGGTCCCCTTATGGTGAAATCCCTCACGAGAAGACGCTTTGCGGATTGAGTTATCCTAGAAGTATAGTTAGAGAACCCATGATTATTTGTGGAATAATGAGATGAATGCCAGTAAATTTTCCATTGAAACTACCCTAGATGGATATTTCTTGTCATGCCATTTTCGGTGGTATGTGGAACGTTACATAACTCTTCACAGTTAGAGAGTTATGGCCATGAGAAGTTGGAGAACCCAGGTTTGGGTAATGGACCCAAGTTTTTTTGATGGATAACGGTATGATTTTTGATATATTTTTAGGTAATACTATTCTATATGGATATTACATGTCATTCCATTTCTGGTGGTATGTGGAACGTCACATAACTCCTCACGGTTTTAGAGTTATGGCCTTACGAAGTTGGAAGACCCTCATATGTCATCTAGAAGCCCCAAAACGTCAAAGTGGTTTAAGAGATTTTAAAAGGTAAATAATAAAGTGAAGTGATGAGTGTACTATAATTCAAAGTGAATACAAAATAAAATAATTCAATAATAAATTTAATGGAGAAATTAGAAGTGGGTTGACCCTAAAATAAGGAAAGTGGGCAAAGTGACCTAGAAGATGTTTTTAAGGAAGCTACTTGGAGAGTATAAATAAATTGGAGAGTATAAATAAGAGGCAAGGCTCTCTCATTTAAGACACGCTTGAGAATATTGAATACCTATAGGTGTATGAGGTAAACAAAGGATATCTAATCCTAATTTTTGAGGAAAGTGAAGAAAATATGGCCGAAATTCAAGGAAGGATAAATTATTTTGATGATGTTTTCTAATGTATGTGTTTTTCAAGTCATCTCACCATTTTCGCAATAAATTTTTTTCTAGAATGATTCAGACCGTGAAATTTCTATTCCATTGAGGAAATATATCCAAGTATATTTGGTAAACAATTCATATTGTGGGTCATTTTATTTTTGGAATTACACTCCGTGGAAAATAGGGTTTGTGGCTAGTCCTGAAACTAGTCAAAAACAAGTGTTTCGGGTAAAAATGTCCTAACTTATTCATAACAGATCCAAATTCAGTAATACCAAATGTGCTGGTTATATTATCATTGGTAGTATGTTGTGTAACATTTTTATATCAATTCAACAAATATTCTGTGCGGGGCACGCTCTACAAGGTCGCTCTCTAGAATAAGCCAAAATTCAGCAAGGTGTGCCATTTTTGCCATAACTCCTTTTTCGAGAGGTTCCAAGTAGTGAAACTTGGATGAATTGCATAACATACACTGAAGAAAATTGTATATTAGTTTCAGATCTTTATTCATTACAGGTACAAAGTTATGATTATTTCAAGTTAGGGTTGTTGACTAATCCAAAACTAGTCTTGTGAGACTAAAGAAACATTTGATGAAAATGCTAGTCTCTTGTTGTTTAAAGTTAAGGAAGGTTTGCAGGTATGTGATCATATACACCAGGTCTATTACATATGTATAAACCATATTTGGATGATGAAATTAATGAGGGATTTAGGTTGAGTTACAATTTGGGTGCATGGTTGAGACAAATAGTTGATGAGTTGGCACATACATGAGGTGTATAGTTGATGATGTTGGTACATATCGATGAGTTATAGTTGATGAGTAGTTGACACATGATTGGTACATACTTGGTACATGGTTGGTTGCACTTTTTTATGGTACAGGTTGATTACGAATTTTTTGGTATAGGTTGGTACATGGTTGATGCACTTGTTTATGGTACAGGTTGGTGCATGGTTGATGCACTTGTTTATGGTACATGTTGATTACAGGTTGAGGTACAAGTTGATGCATGGTTGATTCAAGGTTCAGGTTTATTGGTACAGGTTTACAATGGTATATCTCACAGTGATAGTGTGACAGTGGTTCCATCATTCTACTTCTACTTCAAGGCGGTTGGACGGGGCAAGGACAGGTGGTTGTAGCCACCTTCCAATTGTAGCCGAAGAACATAGGGGGTTTTAGCCTCCTTCTAGTTGTATCCAAATAATTGGGGAGTTGGAGCTTCCCTGAGTTTGTGGCCTAAGAAACTAGGGGGTTGGAGCCTCTTTCCAGGTGCAGCTGGAAAACATAGGAAGTTGGTGCTTCCAATGAATGTAATTCTTCAAGACATATAAGATAAATCATTCTGTGGTTTTCTCCCGATTTGGGTTTCCACATAAAATACTGGTGTATTGTGTATGTCTATGATTGTTCATTTTGTATTGCTCATTATTGGATAATAATTCTACATTGATATAACACTTGGATTATTTGGAGAAAAAGGATTATAATTATTTTATTACTGATTCACCCCCCCTCTCAGTAATCCAATACTATCTTGGTATTTGTCCCACGGTTTCAACCATCCTAGGCTCTTTGGAAATTGGATGTCTTTGAGTATTATTTATGAAAAACTGGGGTTTTTTTCGCTTCCTCCTCTTCTCTATTTCATTTTTCTTTTTTTTCTTCCCAATCCTTTTGCAAGTTTGTTCTTCCCTTATGCTAATCATAGAGACATTTAGCTCTGCTTATGGATTCTTCCAACATCTTGGGATCGTCATACTATAGTTTGTCACTCATGAATGATGCAATCCCACTTAAATATATTTGAATCTTCACTCGTTCATCCTTGATAAAAGGGACATATTTTAGAAGCTCTAAAAATATTCTCACATACTTGTCTATGGTCATGCTCCCAAGCTTGAGTTAAAAGAACTCTTTCATTTTCCTATCATAGTAGCATTTGGTTAAATATTTATTTTCAAAATATCTCTTAAACTACTACAAAGTAACATTATTCTCATCAATTTTTTTCAATTGTACAAAATGATCCCACCACATTGATACTTTTCCTTTAAGATGATAAATTGTTATTTCCCATTTTTCTTGAGAGGAATAACTATGTAGTTGAAATTATTTACTCATTCCCAATAGCTAGGTCTCGATATCCTCATCCTTTTTGTGCTCACTTTCAAAAGTAGGAGGATTGATCTTATTCATTTCTCCCTTTAGCGCATCTTCCCAAGTTTTCCTCTTATGTTTATTGATAGAAGAGGGGATTGAGCTATTGCATGTCCTCCTAGTTGAATGTTTAGGCGAGTGTTGATGGTGTCTATCATCACTCCTTGTCTCACTTCTTCTTTCATGAGAATTATGTTCCCTTCCCTTTCTAGACTCTAAATCTTTATCCATTTTCCTCTTTGTTCTATTAAATCTTCATAACAACTTGATGTTGAAATGATCTTGGTGTTCCTTGGCTCTCTTGAACCTCTCATTATCTTCTTTATAACTTTGAACATCTTTCTTTATATTCTTGATAGTTTCGATAAAATTTATGTTTTCCCCTTTAACTTCATCATGTCCATTGAATTTTGTTCTTTCATTGCTCATGTAAATCCACTGTCCCCTGATTTTTTCCTCATGGATAGAAATCCTTTGTGTTTCTTCCTTGTATTCCATTCTGTTGGTATCTATTTCAATCTATATATATATATATATTCTAAATTCTGCAAAATGTGCAATTAGCAACATTTTTTAGACCAAAAATAACATTTAAAAACTTTATAATTACTAACGTTTCTTAATGTTAATACATATGTCCTATAACTTATCTCTAGCCCATCTAGGCCTAGTGTTTAAACTAGGGCTCTGATACCACTTTGTAACATACTCGACACATTAAGCATATTCTAAGGGATGGCGTGTCAATTTTTTTTTCTATTTTTCCAACTAATAATTTCTTCAATTATAATTTGTAAATTGGTTCTTCTAATCTAGATCTTTCTAATGATTGTCACCATGCTCAAAACATATATCTGGATCATAAATTATGGCCCTTGTAAGTTTCTAGGTTTTTTAATGGCGAAAATCCTTTGTACTTCCATGTGGCATCCATGTGGCTCTACGTCATCATGCCCATATGAAGTGGCACTGATGTGTTCAAACAAATCTCCCCATAGTGCATTCGTGGTTGTAGGCATGGTGCTTTCCACGTCATCCATCGAACCGTCTACTTATTGGGTCCCAGAACCATGAGTAAATTTGTTTTCCATATCCATCAAAGTTTCAATCCTACCTTAGATTGGAACCTGAGTATGGGGCCCCACCATAAACCACCACATTTTTGTCAGGAATTGGATAGATGATGTCATTTGATGTCATGTCGGGTTGTTAAACTATTGGGTGTAAATTTCCCAATCTTCACATACATGGGTTCATTCCCGATCCGGTATGAGCTAACACCTTTGGCACATAGCCCTATCATATTGCGCCATCTATCTATATTCATGGAATGACATGTGGACACTAGGAAACTGGGCATCAGACTTCTTAGCACATCTAGGTAAGAAAACTTCTTGGTGGTCTTGGGACCTATTCACTCTCATTGACTCGGATCAATACTGGAGGTTTCTCCTCCTTAGATCGGACAATCAGGATAAAACGAAGTTACCCCAAGGGTATCCTTCCTCCATCGTACCCACATATAACTCATCAACGAATCCCCTAGTTCCACGTGGTATGACATGTGGTGAGACATGTCACATGATGTATGGAATGACATATGGTACTTGTTTTTTCCCAATGATCCTTGTCAAATTCGACCAAAACCATGTGACACATGTCACCACCATGGGGTGAAAAGTGGCCTTCATCATGACACATGGACCACTCACTAGGCACCACATGGATGAAGTGTTTCATGACACATATCCCCAGACACTGGATATTGGGACTTTCCTAGCATGGTGTAATTTTTAATACTCTCGATCTTCATCGTTCTAGTGATTACGCGATTTTTTATTAAGTTAATCTTTGGATTAATAAATCATGATCTTACACACAATATCTATGGCTGAGATCTCTAGGCTGATAGATATAATGGTCATTTCTTAAAGGCACCAACGTAGGGTTTTGAACCCGACTCGACCCCACACAGGACTCATGGTCAAATTAACCTTCACTGCATAACATCCTCAACTGCATTGTCCACCTATGTGGCTTCCATGTCACACATGATGTTACCTTCATGTTCATGCCTATACATAATAAAGGGATTTGGAACCCTACATGGGAACCCTGCCCACCAGGCACCGGGCCATTGGCCCATGCCGAACACTTTGAGGTTGGGAAACCTTCCAGGGTCCAGGATCCAATTGACCCCACTTGACCGATATTAACGGTGGAGATATGGTCATCCCTAGTTGATATATGGCCACAAGAACTTCTCAGAACCTCCCAATTGGAGTACCCTAACCAAGGCTACTTTGACAACCTTGCATATGATGAACGATCAATATTTTCTCTCGAGGTATTCCCTTAGGGTCTTGGTAATATGCCCTACTGCAAATGTTAGACCCTAAATATCCTTTCTAAATAAATATAAACACATATATGTCTCCCCCAACCACTTCTCGATGGATCCAACCATTGACAACAACCTCGATCCTCAAAAAATCCTCATACTTGAGGACCCCAATTAATGGCCATGATCGTTTAATCTACCTTCGAGGAATCGAATAGTTGGAAAGGAGCCTTAGAAATGAAATGATATGGAGTGTAACAGACTATGATCAATTACTAATATTTACTTTTTGTGTCGAGATCCATGATTACTATTTCTACTGAGGAAAACCATGTTTTTTTTTTTAAGTTTATTCAGTCCGAAATGGGACTGCGATGAATATAGTTTTCACTCTAAGTTTTTTGAAATATTATTTAGTCCATTCTTAGATGGTGGAATTCATCCAATATGGATAAGACTTTTCTATCATTGTATAGGGTAAAAATGCATCCAGTGGCATCACTATTCGATCTTGGACAAGGGAGATTCCATCCCAACTATGAAATTCCACTTAGTTTATGTTTTCCAATAGACAACTTTGCTTATGAACAGATGTGGGTAATTACCCCACTTGATATGTGTGTGTATGTGTTTGTGTGTGTGTGTTCATATATAAACAATTGGAATGTGTATAGAGCATGTAACTTACAATTTATAGGTATTACAACTACAACACTATAGTGCTATACAAGTCTAATTGTCAAAATGCTCAGGATAAATACAATTGTAAATAAACCCAAGGTAGAATTACTTTATTATAGCTCCTTAATGATTCTAATAGATATTTGATTGAAGACAGTTAAAAATAACAATTAGTCATGACAAGAAATCATAACAATTTCATAGCAACACCCAACACAGGATCTCATACATTCTCATTCAACAGTAAATTAAACTAGAACATAGCATAAACGTATATGATATAAATGAACCATCAATTGCATGCATACCTCTGACTTTCCTCCCAACCTTAGACTCTATTTCCCAGAAACTAACATGAGGTAACCCATGATCTGAGGCTTAAACTCCACTTGGGAAATAAAATCCTTACTAAGTAAGGTCTCTTAGTAGCAACAATATTTCCAATTCAAGTGCCAAGTTCAACAATGAGTCTAAAGTATCGAATTTCCCCACATTCTTGTCCCACCCAGGAAGTATGTCCCTATGGCTACCCCAGTTCCCTTCCAGTATTCAAAAACAAGGCGAACATGAAGATTCATATTTCTGTAACTGCAACTCGGAACCTCTTGGGTTCAAATTCCCTACAATTCTCTCATGTGAAGAGAATGCAAGTGGGCATAACAACCCACCTCTTCATCTTATCTCCCAACAAATGTTCCTTAAAAATTCTTCAGCCAAAATGGAAATCTAGCAACAACACTTACAGTAGCAGTGATATGATATGAATTATGGAGAGTATAATAGTCCCCTGGAATAGATGGATGGAATATGAAAAATGCATTAAGGTTTTCTATTTTGTTTGCATGCTATTGAAGTTCCATTGGCCACTTCCTCTAGTTTCCTTTGAACCACTTGATGATTCATTTCCCATTTCCAAAGGCTTAAGAAAAAATCACGTCCTTACCTTTTTTCCTTTGATGGAAATATTTTATTAGTATTTCCTTTTTTAATCCCCATGGCTTAGGCCCCCTTTCTCATCTAGTGAATTTTATCCCCCCAAAATCTTATTGTCGAGATGGTCTGCATGTATTTTTTTTTTTGTATTAAATTCAAAGTGAAAATACATAATACAAAAGAGGCTTACTGGCCAAAATAAGTTCTTGACTCACCAACCTATGTACACATGCAATTACATTTGAATTGGGGTTCATATTAGGGGTATTACATAGGTTAATTTTGATCATTTTGTACTATGTAATATGAAGACATCTAGGTTGAAATTCATGAGTAGGATAATCAAGGAAATAATCTTCTCTCTTATTGAAATTTTCCCACCGCTCAGGTTTGAACCTGATAAGCTCATGGAAACCTTCATGAATAAGAAAATAGTATCCTTTAATAATGGTATACCATACCTATTACTACTTTTTCCTTGGTGGATTTGGCATCTCACGAACCATGTACATTGTCTGTGAAAGTCATGTTGTTTGGTTATTTTGGAATGAGCTTGATATGTTAATGCCTTGTGATGCATAGCTTCATACACCACATTGTTTAAGAGAATCACATATTGTCTAATAAAAGCTAGAGAATCACCATTGCCATCCTTTGGCAACCTCTGGAATCATGTCCAATCAACCATCTGACATGTCATTCTCTGGTGTATATGTCAAGCCATGGGAACATATGATACCAATTAACAAATAGGTTACTACTGTAGGAAACTTAAGCAGTATGATTTTTGTTTCTACGCACTCACACCATATTGTTGTATTAATGTAATGAGATCCTTGGCATGTGTAGGTGTCCCTCGACCACTGAGTATGAACCATGTGATATTTAAGTTTTGAACTATAACCAACCTTCAGTTGGATTGAGTGAACATGTTGATAAAATATGCACAAGAACAACAATATGAAGGAAATGGTTCACTATCCAACTTCCATTGTATTCACATCAATGGTACATATTTATAGTATAATGGGTGATTCCACCGCATAGAGAGATTTTCTCTAGATACTAAAATCATGCATTATGATTAGGCTAGGCAATCTTAACTAACTCATTATTCATCACTTGAGGATATATTACTAATATCCTAAATGAATAATACAAATATAGGTGACAATTAGATTTAGTGATTGGTTAAGGTAAGCCATAGGCTAACATTCCCTCCCTCAATCACAAGTCTGATCAATAATACCAAAAATAAATCATATACTGGTATCATTTCCAAGTCTTCATACTGAAACTCTTGAGATGATCCTCAATGAAGAACTTCCTAAAAAACCACCAATTTGGATGTTGAATGGTTCATCTAAAATGAACTGGAAGAGAGATGATATATGGAGGTGAACAACTGCAATATCTGAATAGTCCCTGATCAATTAGCAATTCGATCATTTTACCAATTATTTGAGCTAGAAGAATCTGATGTCTTCTGCTAATTGGTGAACATGTAGTATCACCACTCTACTATCAGTGTATCACTGAAGTGCTCTCTGGATATGTGGTTTTGGATAACCACTGACCAATTGATACCATGTATCTGATGGTTTTTGGATTACCACTAACCAATTTTGACACTTTTAGGTGTCCAACAACATCCCAATATATAATGTGTATGATTCAATTGCATTTCATTGAAAAATAATTCTGCCAAAGTCTGTCATCTACAGACTGCAGTTGCCCATTTGGAAAATTTGATGCCCATATGGCATATTTATTGTTGAAACTTTCAGTCTAACAACCATCTACAATTCCATCATCAATTCCCCCCTTTGTTAGCTGAAAGGAGAGACTTCAAGTGGTTTCTCGAACCATATTAATTTTATTTTTGAACTCCCCCCCCTTAAGGTACATAAGAGTTACATCATTGTACTCGCCCCTCTAGGCTAAAGAGAGTACCATACATGTTCCATTTGCGTAAAATACAAAGTGGGCATGTGGAAACAACCACATGTTATCTCATCTCATGAGGGACGTGCTTGAAAGCTATGCCATAAGGGGACTAGTTATGTGAGGTACAAAAAGGATATGTACTACAAGATTGGTCTTTAATCAAGATTGAATTCTATGGTAAGACTTATATAATCTCTTTGTTGTTGATTAGCACTGCCAAGGCTCGATCCACTCATAGTGAATCTTCAATCTTGTAGGTTTCTTCAGTGTTGAACATATGTTTGAAGAATGGTTGTGTTTGCCACAATGCTGGCAAGGATGGAGATCAAAACATTTATTCTCCATGTGACCAACTCAATTGAAATGTTGACATTTTTCATTCTGATGCTAAACTGGAACAAGTGAAGTTGAGACTTCTTGAAGGAATATAGCACTTTGGAACTTGATTGGTTTTGAATAATCAAGAATATGAAAGGTAACTTCCTTGTCATATCCAAGTCCTGTTCTATTATTGTTGTAGATGATTTCTTCCCAATGTTTGATTATGGGATTGGAAAGAGTATTTTAAACCTGATTATGCTGAACTTGAACAACTTCATCTTCATATGCATCTAGAGTTGTCTTGCTGAGTTTATCCTTCATTGACTGTTGATCATCATCTTCATCATCATAGAGAGAGTTGTTCTGAATGAAAACTAGTTCAGAACACTTCACTAACTGTTGATTTTTTAGAACTATCAAATCATCATTCAATAGTTGGGATTGATATTTAATAAGTCTAACTTTATCTTGTGTCACTTGCAAAAAATTTAGAATTGACTGAAGAGTTTCTTTGTTTAATATCATTTTGTTTCCTTCAGTGGTGGTTATTAGATTTTTTAGAAAATCTAATAATTCAAGACTTCAAGCCATTTGAATGCACTCTCTTGCACTTATTGTTTACATTCTATTCATGCTCATTTGAACTTGCCTCGCTTGAAATTTTCTTGCTCAAATTCACTTGAACTTGTCACGCTCGATTGAGCTTGTTTCCAGGAAGTCAAGGGTGTCAGATACAACCGAAAGTGCACCCAAAAGTGTGATTACAGTGATTTGAGTTAAACTACTCAACCCTATCAAATTTTGACTCAAAATTACAATGACTCTTGGGTGTTGGGCTCAACCGATAATGCACCCAATTACAAATTCAACTTCACTAGATTTAACACTTACAAAAAAGAACTATTTGTAAGTTAAAATTAATGTTTTTTTTTAATATCTTTGTATATGAATGCATTGTTGGAGATTTAGACTCTAGTTCACCTTTGATGTGTCAATTTCTAATTGATTTTGATTTTGAGGTTGAATGAAGGAAATGAGTTTCACCTTTCATTAATTTCTTGATTGGCATGAATTTGTTCTTGAATTTCCTTGCTTTTTGTGTATTTGTGTGTCACGTTTAATCATATTTGCAATTGATTATGTCAAAACAAGACATAAATATCATAAACCAACCATGAAAATATTCACCATTGCAAACAAAGAAAATTGTTCATAAAACCCCTTATTCAATTTCAGGCTAGATTTAGGACGAAGAGAAAAAATAAAAAAAATTATCTATTATGACTATCCCTCTTACTATGACTTAGTCCAAATACATTTTGAAGCTTTCTTGAGATCATGATGGTGTATGCATTACAAGGATTCTTCTGAAAAACACATATACCAAGCTAAACACACTCAAATATTTACCATAGTCCTTTCATAAAACTTCCCATCACTTACAATGTGATCAACCATAGTCTAAGTTGATTACATAATTGCAAAAAGAATTCTTAACAAAAAAATGTCTTTCATGTATCTCATAATTCAACATCACATAACTTGTAATCTAAAGTGCACCTTTAAAAACATACCTCATTACAATTCTAGGTGAGTTAATCACAAAGTTCCACCTATTTCTAAAACTTCCAAAACCTTTGAAATATGTAGTTACCTTATATGCCACTTAAAATATGAATTAATCAAACCTGTAGTGATTTCGAATAAAAGAGAAAGTCGTGGATATTTAGAGGTGAATACAAATTTTTGGAGGCTAAATATCACAAACATAAGTGTTGAATTTCGAGAGAATATACCTAAATAGGTAGAGATAAATTCCATTGAGAATTAAAATCTCCATGTGTTGTGTCCCGAGTTAATGCAACAATCTTCATGAATTTCTTTTCTGAGTTTGTTTGGATGATTTTTGGATTGTTTCTTGTATCGTCATGGAGATCTGAATCTGCACACAATATGGAGAATGACGACTTGTTGGCTTCTTCATGCACTCCCATAAATTCAAACTTGAGACTGGCTCCTAGATCTACACGGTCCACCTAGACAGGTACTCGTTCCAAAATTCCCTACTCAGATTTTAGAATTGCAACTCGACAATTTGACTGTAAAATATGAAGGCGCCACCAAATCATGACAGAAAATAAGAATTTATAGATTTGCAAAAAAATAATTTTTCTACCAGATCTCACCTTTGAGTATTGGATAGATTCGCATTGCTCATTTCCTAGATCATAAATTTCAAATAGCATCGAGATTGCAATTTTCGGTTGCCAATATCCTAGAATGCAGTTTTTCCTCATTTGGGATTTTTTGCTAGAAATTCATTGATCCAATTCACAAATCATGGTTGTGGGCAGTGCGTGAGTGCACAGTTCCTATCCACCCTTCTTGTATTCATATCATTTTTTTTGCAGGAGGCATTTCCTCAAATCAGAAAAGAGATCAACGCAGAGTCACTACACTTTGTATTGATCATAGTGCCTTTCACGTTTTGTTCATCGTGGCATGGTTGAGTTAATATGTTTATGGGGACTTCACCACTTCTCGGGAATAAAAGTTGCAGGTGGACAGAGTGTGCATAACCCAAGAGTCACCAAATTTAAAAAAACAAAACATGAGACCTTTCTCTTATGTTCATGGCTCGAGAGAAGGATGTTTGCAATGATCAGGATTTGCAATGAGGTGAGTCTTTTTGGTGTCAACGAGTCTGATAAAAATAAAAATCATGACCATACACATTAGAAAGGTGAGATTTAACTTCATGATTATCCATGAGACCGTGATTTGAGAGGAAGAATTGGCACAAGATTTTAATAAGACCAATCCCATAGAAGGGAGTTCATTGTTGGGCATAAAATTTAGAAGGAGGAGATCAATTTGTGCAGTGTTCAACTCGCAACTAGCTGATGCATCCCCCCTCCTACGGTTCTACGACCACCTGGTCTCTAGATCTTTCCTTGTCTTGAGTCAGATTGACTCTTCGGTTTCCTCTTTGAACCCAAGTCAGCTATACACATGTCCCTTTTTCCTTCTATGTGCAAGTCCTTTCAGACCCGCCTGGTTTCTACAGTCATGATCTGACCGATATCAATATGCTCATAGATTGATGGTTCATGACAATATTGAGCCACCAACGTGCTCACCCTTTATGGAAGAGTCCTATCCCCAATATCTGGAAGTGCTCACCTGATCTCCCTTTGATCGTTCCCGTTGATCTCCTCTCTCGATGAGATCAAAGACTCCATCTCACATTGGGTTATGAACTAGTACGTTCACTAATTCTGCCTCTACTCCCCGATATGATTCCCTATCATCGATTCCCCTTCTCAGATTGATGGACCTAATCCTCTTCGAGTTTCTATCCTTCGATAATCTCAACTTCTTGGGCTCTACAAGCTCCTTTTACTAAGTGCCTTCTTCGCATGTGTCCTCAGGCTATGTTCTCGCTTGACCCCGTGATTACCTATTAAGGCTCACGCACCTTCAATCCTCGATATGTTATGGGATCATCAATCTCTCGATCTTGACAATACCTCTAGATTGATGGTTTGGATCTATCCTCTCCAAATTGATGGATCAAATCTTCTTCCTCTGAATCAACGGATGAGATCTATTCGCGATTCCAGACTTTAGGGTTTTTGAAATCTCAAGCCCTCACTTTCCTCCATACTCCAACCTTGCGGAGTTAATGATCTATTTCCACCTGTATCCCTAAAACTATGGCTATGATCTCCTCCACAAATCCAGACTTCGGGACTTTCAATTTTCAAACCTTCCTTTCTTCTAAAGAGATTTCTCCAAAATGGCTCGATATCTCACCATGCGTCCTTCTAATCGACGACTCTGCTCCCTCTTCAGGACTTTTGCCTCCTCTACCAGATCAATGGTCCTACGAATCCTCCCTCAATCAACGACCTAGATATTCTCTGGGTCTTAGGATCTGTCCTTCCTTCGGTTTCCTCTGAAGTCCTAGACCTAACGCCATGTGTCCTCCTTCACATCGATAACTCTTGTCATTTCCGGGACTTTGGCCTTTGGTGTTCTCAAATTTCAACAAACGCAAACCTCTGGAGTGAATCCTTCCAGAGTGTTGGATCCTTTGACACTTGTCCTCCCTTGATACAATGGTTATCCAATGGAGTGAGTCTTTGTCCTCCATGTGGCCCTTCGCAGATCAATGATCCACGTGCTCCCCATGGGATCAACGACCCTTAACCACTTCGACCTTCGACACTTCAGGATATTCTGAAACACTACTTCACAAAAACCATGTAGTACGATCCTCTGAAGTTCACAATCGAGTGACACCTTTCCAATCCAAATCAACGACTATCATCTGCTTCAGGACTTCAGCCTTTAGGAATCTCAAATTTCAAATAAAACCTCACTACAACTTACCCAGAGCTCACGATCTGTTAACAATTGTCCCTTTGTAGATCGACGTCTCTCGACTCTTCGACTCTTTGGGCTTTGGGTGTTTCAACCTTCTATGCGCTCGTTCCTTCTAGAATGCATTCACCCGAACTTGATGGATTTCTACCACATGTCCTCCCAAATGATGGAAAGTCCCAAATGAATTCGGGACTTTGGGACTTCAACAAATCTGCTCTCCTGCGTATACACAATGCTAAATCTTGTGCACCTTCTCGTGATCAGATGACAACTGATCCTTTCTTGCTCAGATCCGACGGATAAGATCTATTTCCTCCTCTATGCTTCTTTATATCACTGGACGTTAATCTAACGGTCCAGTCTCCTCCATACAACTAATCCAATGGTTGTTGTTGCCCATCCTCTAGAGCTTTTGATTTCTTTCGACTTGGAATATTTTTTTAGTCTTCAAAGATTTTCGGCCTTTGAACTTTCTCCCATGATCCCAAACTCTGGGTCTCACCTACGCATTTGAAAATGCTATCTCTTCTAAGATTTAGGACTTGGCATAAGTCCATCTCTTACTGTATTTTTGTGTTATCTTTTCTGAGCTTGATCCTTAGAGGATTTTGGATCTCCCATACACTCCTCACATTTCTGGGATTTTGCAAACTCAGATCCTAAGGATTTCTTGAAAATAAATTATTCTCGCCCTGTTAGCGTTCTCCTTGCTTGATGCACACCTTGCATAGCTCTTTCTTACAGAGTGTTCAATAAATTTGTCTCTTTCCAAACTCAATACAAAGTTATCTCTATGCACACTTGCACCCGCTTGATGCCTGTTATCACTGAAATTCTGTCCGCAAATGGTTACAGGAATCCAACAGCTTCAAATATTTATGAGGTCACCCATGGACCAAAATTACCACAAAAGCATTTCTAGAAGGTCCAAAACTATACAACCAGTGATAAAATTAAAGTGTGCTATGACTACACAGGGCGCGCGTGCACATGCGCAATCCAGAAACGCGGGAAAATCGCACATGCGCACGATGCGCGACCGTGGTCGCTAAAAGCTGCACATATCTAAGAACGATGCATTTATGAGATTTGTCGGCCTCCCACCCACTTTTGGTTCATCTTCCAAGTTGATTTGACACCCAAATCTCGGCTGAATCCGACTGGGTGGTTGGTCAAAGACCTAAAAATGCCCTAAATAGCCTCTTTTCACACTACAAGTTGGTTGCACAATACCTCAAAGAGGTGATATAAAACAAGGCCATGGGTGCACTTCATTTTTAAGGAATTCATTAGCAAAGTTATGCTGCTTATATTCTCTTGACGAATCCTCTATTCTCATCAAGAGTATACTAGCACCATTACATTGGGAAATCCATCTCACCTCTTGAGTGAATTAGCTTGGGATTCTTTCACCATTTCATTCAAAGTTGTAAGAAGAGATTATTTATGGGGGTCCAAGAGCCCTCCCTTGGAAGAAGAAGGGACTCATAGTCCTCTTTCTTCTTGGTGTTTTCTTTCACTAATATAATCCTTGCCATTGGTGACATGAGTCTTATTGGTTTTTTGTCCTTATGTCCTTATGCTCAATAGTTTAGTTGTTCTTTTATTTCTTAGTTGTTCGTTTATATTTCTTTCTCTAACCCTTTTCCTTTACAGCTGTCTTGCTTAGCTAACCCAACTAAGCTTGTAAGCACCTCTGTTTTTCTCACTTAGGTGACGAAAGACGTGCAACAGATTGACGACTCCACTGGGGAAAGGTATCAATTTCCTACCCTGTTTGGGTTTTTCTAGATCTTCTTTTGGTTTATTTAACTTGCAGGTACCTTAACTGGCCCCAGACGACCTACAAAACATTCAATTCAAATATGAATTGAGAGAATTCCATCCGAAATTTTATTCACGGCTGTGTGTCCATCGTGTGTGGGTTTATTGGCCCATAGTCGTGCATCATGCGCATGTGCGCCAAAATCACAGTGTTGTTATGTGCACCTGCACCCAAAATCCTGTTTCGGTCTAGGCACAGGCGCTCAGTGCGCCTCTTTCTACTCTGAGACCCGCACACCTGTGAAAACAAATTCACATTGTAAGGTTTTTTATGATTTGGGGAAGGCCCCTAGCCTTCTTAAGAGTGATTTCATACATATTGTAATCTGCACCACACTTAGTTCCCTCTTCATATAAAGGGATTAGTCAAAACACATAGGCACTTAGGAGGTTTAAAATCATTATTTCCTCTTTTTGCTTTCATTTTGCCTCATGGATGGCTTACTTTGACTAAAAGTATAAGTTGGAATCATTTGTAAACACATCAAACTTGCATTGGGACCAGAAGTTGGATAACAATCGTTTAGTATGCTCTTCTCTCGCACTTCAAAGTGACCTTGAGAATCAGAAAAAGGTTGTAGGACAATTTTATCACCCTTAAAAAGACTAAAACCTTTAGGAGAGGACAATATCCCCCTCGGGACTCCTCTTAGTTTATTTTTCAAACACATCTTAAGATTGTAACGGGCCCATACATGCCCACATGCTACAAAGATAGGATAGTGTTGAAATTTACTTTCTTAGATTAAATCACTAGGGAATTTTAAAGGTTTTGTAATGGGCCCATACATGCCCACATGATCACAATCTAGGATAGTTTCAAATATTTTCTTAGATTAAATCACAATAGGGAGTTAAAGGAATAGTAAAGGACCCACATGTTCACATGCTAGTTTCCTAGGGACTTTTGAATTATGCAAGGTTGTACCAAAGGCATTTAGTTAATTAGGTAATCAACACTTGTAAGAACCAAGTGAAGTCCACATGCAGCAAGGTGACACCTTATTCATTAAAACATTGGCACACTTTCACTCATTCACACACAAAATTCACTTATCACTCACATAGTTTTCATCTCGAAACATGGAGGTCAAAGTAATTTTCCTCCAAAGGGATTCCGAAACACCCCACCCTTTCCTTGACGAAACTATCCACTCCCATATAATTTCAATGAGGTTGGTTCACACCCCCAATCTCTCAAACAACCACATCTAAAAGTTTTCTAAAAACTCACTAAGTTTTCCTCCACAGGAGGTGCCAAAATAATTTTTTTAGTCTAGGTAGGATTTTGGGGATAGGCATTCAAATAACTCCCCGTTATCTGGTTCTCACATTGTCAAAACAATAGAAGTTGTCAAATAGGGAACTTTAAATCCTCCAAGTCAAGTGTTCCTAACACCATAAGGCAGGGAGATACCCATGAAGGGTTGAAGGCCAGGGTCCGGTTGTTCTGTGAGTCCCCCCTTGAGGCACCCACCTCTTGGATGGGATCCAACCCGTGACCCATTTCTTAGGCTGGAAATCTAAATGTCGCACTTTGACCGAGGTACCTAGTGACAAAATTTTAGGACATCTACCCTGGTGGAAATTGTGGGCTGCAATTGCACCTTGATCGGATTTTGTGTGGCTATTGGGAAATATCGCCAGTTCTTTCAGGATATGCCCCCTTTACTCCTCATTATAACTGATTATTTCATCCTTTACTAGTTTCTCTTCCAGTGACTTCAGACCCCACTGTTGAGTACTATTGGAAGGTCCAGTGCTATTTGAGAGGAAGGACATTACATATTTTAGGACACGAGCATTTGTTTTCTTTGCTTCCCCACGGGGACAAAACCCACTTATCCACATATATGCTTCTTTTTCACAATACTTTATGTATGATGCACTTCTGATTACATTTTGATTTGGATATATACTGTGTCAAGTTCACAAATTGCAACAAAGTCTCTTGTGTATTTATTACTCTCACCACCATTCACACACATTCACTCAGCTAGTCGGACATCATAGGGGACCCATAGAATCCCCGTCATTCCAGACGCTTGCTAAACCTTCCTCCTATCTTAGGAGGAGTTCCTAGTCTTGCCAACTCATCGACACCACCTTCTCACACTTTAGTGAGTGCAACTATATTAGGATCAACTTTTATTGGTTCCACTTTACTTGGGTCCAATTCCCAAGGTCCACCATCCACTTGCTCTCCTTTACATGGAAGCGGGGGGCCAACTTCCTCTCAAGGGGGAAGTACCAACCCACCTAGGCCCCCTCAAGGGTCAGGTTCACAGAACACTCACACCATGGCTGGAACTTGTTAGGACCACATATTGTACCCTTTTTTCCCATACTTTTTGCTATTATTTTACCCTTCATCACCTACATTTTGACTTATACTATCATTTCATCTAATCATTCCAAGGTATACAACGTCCTTTCTCATTACTTTATGCTTA
>ML781030.1:632349-684237 GCA_009831015.1 Picea engelmannii | reverse complement strand
ACTATTCAGAGCTTCAGTTCATTTCAGCAAGTTAGATAGAATGATTTCTTTACTACAACACTAAGTGCTTTTGGAATTGAGCATATATAGTGCGCAGCTATCTTTGAAACAAAAGACTTCCCTGGGTTGATAATTTATGTTTCTCTTGGTTGTTTGAAATTAATTAAGCAATTATAGTGACCAACAGAACTAATCCTCCACCAACTCTCTTGATGGCATATTTGGCCTCTCTTAACATACCTGATTTAAGAAAACTCACAAATGATCCTATATTGCATGACCCCACATGGCCTGCAATGCCCACCAAACTACCTTCAAACATACCCAAGTTTGAAGGAAAGGCAGGGGATGACCCTGCCAATCATGTCATGAATTTCCACCTATGGTTCTCTTCCAACAACATTATGGATGATTCCATCAGAATACGATTATTTCAATGAATACTCACTGTCCCATCAACCAAATGGCATGTAGACGAAAAATTGGGGTCCCGTGCGACTTTCGAGTCCTTGGCCAAAGCATTTTTGACCTTCTTCCAATTACCAATCCGCCATGACAATGGTATTGAACTACTCTCTAATTTTAAACAAACCTCAGCCACACATATCGCTGATCACATTCATGAGTGGCATAGACGACGTAGTTTGTGCAAAGCTGAAACCACCAAACAACAGTGTCTTGATTGGTTTCTCAAGTCACTTGTCTCTCTCCTCGGTAAAGATGTAGCTTCCACCTTCCCTCAATTAGAAGAAGAAGCCATCAATAAGACTCAACAATACGACCTCATCTATTCACAGTTAGGGTACTTGTACACAGTACTTCCTGATCTCCCAAAACCCGTGCCATTTGGCCAAGACAAACCTGGGATGTCTCACTTAGCAGACGGATTGATTGGTAATACCATGCACCATAATCCACAACCCCAACAACCACCAATGTATGGCACACCTCAATATCCATTGGCATATGGGGGCACCTCTTATTACCCCCCACCCCCTTATCAACAACCATACCCTTTTTCTATTCCTCCACCCATCAGTGGGCCACCGTCAGCACCCCCAATACACCCACCTATCCAAACAAGTTCTGGTACTCCCTCTACCTCATCTTATACTCTAAGTACTAGCAAAAGCGCCATGCCTTCCTATGTACCTTACATATCGTTACCCCCACATAACCTGTACTTTCCATTCCCTGGTCCTCCATAGCCCATGGCTCCCCCACACCCTCACACTGGGGTGAATTTTGTTCAACCCTCTCCCCTTCAACAATATCAAAATTTTGAATAGCTGAATATGGAAAATCCGACCCATCAGTTGAATAATGCCAAAAAGAAAGGAAAAAACAAGAACAATAACAACCCAATTCAAGGCAGGAATCACCCCCAGCAGAACCAACCTACCGGGGACAACCAAAATCAAGGGAATCAGAAACCCCAGGGGGGAAATAACAACAATCATCAAGGGAGAAATAATAATACTATTAAAACTACCTCCCCTTGTGCCCTTTGCGGTGAGTTTGATCATTATACTCATCATTGCCCCCAAATCGCTGATTTTAAACGGCTGAAAGACTCAGGCAGTCTACCACATCCTCCAGCACCGCCTGCCCTTTAACAAGCCCCACAAAAATACGTGAAACAACCTCCCCTAGCCATGTTGCAAAATCCCATTCCACACCAAGGTGTGATGAACAGCCAAAAAGAGATGCAGCAACAGATCGTACTATCCTCCTCACCAGTGAGGAAGAAATTTGTCTGCAAACACGTAGTCGTTAATAACGTGCACCTGCTGAGTCTCCTCCCATTCCCCCAGAAACAATCCCATCATCAACAGGACCCCCGTTCATGATTCCTCGCCCTAACACAGAACCACCTCTTCGCATCCCTCGCATCCCATTGCGCAGGAATGTCCACAACCCACAGGCTAGGGCGGCTCATAATTACATTTTGGTTGATGACTTAGCACAATCCCCAGCTGCCATGTCAGTCTTAGAAGTCCTTCAAACTTTTTCCACTCAGCGGAAGTCATTACTTTCCACCTTGAGGGCAGTCGACCCCGTGGATACTCGACTCATCACATTTGATCTCGACAACGGAGAACCTCGCCTCCCTGCTCTAATCAATTTTCAAATCCCAGTAAAAATTTGGAACATTACAGTTGATCGGTGCATCATCAATGAAGGAGCATCCACATGCATCATGTCCAACTCTATATGGAAGAAACTTGGTTCCTCCGAACTCATCCCATCTGCCATTACCCTAAGAGCTTATGACAGACGACCATCATCTCCTGAAGGGCTCTTCCAAAATGTCCCTGTAGAACTCAGGGGCAAGACTATACTCATCGACATTGAATTTATTGATGCCCCACTTGATTGCAATATCTTATTCAGTCGTAGCTACATGTACGCTATGAAGGCAGTTGCCTCTTCCGTCTTTCAAACCATGATGTTCCCCCATAATGGGAAGATCATCACAATTGACCAAGTTTCGTATTATGAGACTAACCCTTCTGCCAACATCGATAACATTCTCCCCCTCATCCATACTCATCCTGAAACATACCCAATCATTGAAATGGGTCTCGGTATTTTCAAGGGCCCATCATTGTTAGGAACTTATCATGGCGCGCCACCGCTCCTTCATCCTTCCAATCAAGTATGTGTCGTATCATCCAATGGAACTGACATAAAGGATATCCTTCCTCCCAAAGAGGCTTCTATCATATCTGACATCCCACTAGTCACAGAGCTCCCCCCTCATAAACCTCTTATGAACTCGTCAACTCCACTAGTTCACGATTTCACCTCTCCCCAAGGCCATATCACAGTTTGGGAGACAGTTCCCCAAGCCATTACTCAAATCCCCTTCTTCTACCCTCCACATGGCGTATAAGATTTCTAGGTAGCCACAACACTTGCCCTCCCTAATATGGTGTTGGTAATTCTAGTTTGGTATTTACATCCACCAGAGATGGTCCCTCAACCATCCCTTCCCCCCCAAATAGAAGGAATCCCAATGCAGATTCCCATACTCACTCCCACCATACCCCCTACACCCCCACTCATTAACCTCCCTGCCACCGCTGGGGGCAGGCGAAATAAGAAGGAGCCCACAACTCCACTTCCCCCACGTGTCCAGCCTCTTTGCACGCTATGTGAGAAAGATGGACACCCAACCAACAAATGCCCATCTTTACTCGAATTATGTAACCTAGTTCAACCCAGTCAAACAACATCACCGCTCGCCATTGTAACAAGTACTATCTCTATCTCCCTGAACACAAGCAACAAAGGACTGCGAACCAAATTCTCTTGTGCCATATGTTCAGAATATGGCCATTATACACACCATTGCCTAGCACTACCTCAATTCTGGCAGACGTTAGTTGTAGTGCGCCAAATCTTCCAGTAGGCACCCAGTCCAATTATGTCATCCCCACCAAACATCATTGACATCCATTATGTCACGACTTTAGTCAACAAATGTATGAGATTCCCTTTCTCTCTATGTGAATCCTTACATCATTTTACATATCAATGTCCTATGATAATTGAATACAGGCAACGCCAGATGGCCCTGATTCAAACCCCTGAACCCCATATAGAATCGATGGTTGACCTTACCTCACCACTAGATATTCTTCATATCATTTCTCTTAAACCAGAGGCACTCCCTATTCCTCTGTGGTTCTTGGATGACTTATCTGAGGATTTACCCCCAAATCCCCCCAATTCTCCCATTCATTTCCCTACGAAAATTTTACATCCAACTACCACTGGTACTCCTCAATACCTCGATATTTGGTTTATGTCGAGCGAACCATCGCAATATCATTACATAGTTCCCCCTGCTTCTTCATCACCAAAGGCCAACCACACAGTGACAGTCACCGATATCACTCTTTTAGACCCCTTGTATTCCCGCTAATATTACTATGACGAAGACATACTCGAGGAACTAACCACTCCCGACTACCCATGGGATGCGCTACACCACAGAGCGCTCTTCTTTTCATAGGAAGCCTTCACACCTCCTAACCAACACCCCATATACGCAGTCAAAACCAAATATTTCATCCCATCAGGGGATATCGACTGGTTCAACAACCTCATCCCTTCCCCTAATGCTTTTGAAGAAGGAAACATGGCCAACATTTCCCTGACCACGAAAATTGATATTTCCATAAAAAATGGAGTCATCGAGGAAATCACCATTGGCACTGCATGCACTCCTTAGGAAATCACCACCTATAAATCCCTCTTCCAAGAATATCGGGATATTTTGGCCTGATCATACAGAAAGATGTCTGGCCTTCATCCCTATATTGTTGAACATCACATTGACACCTGGCTTGACATTACACCAGTTCGTCAAAAACAATGACCACTACACCCATCCAAAGCAGTGGCCATTAAATCCGAGATTGACAAATTATGTGTGGCTGGGTTCATCTACCCCATCGCCTATACCTCATGGGTTTCCAAACCTGTACCCATTAACAAAAAACAGGGCATTATCCACGTCTGCATGGAATTTCACGATCTCAATCACGCCTGTCCCAAAGGCAACTTTCCAATGCCTTTCATCGATCAAATTATCGACGACTGCACAGGCCATGAGGCTCTGTCCTTCATGGACGATTTCTCTGGTTATAGTCAAATCCAAATCCACCCAACTGATCAATAGAAAACCGTATTCACCACCCCTTGGGATACGTTTGCGTATCGTGTCATGCCTTTTGGCCTAAAGAATGCTGGAGCAACTTTCCAGTGGGCTATGACATACATTTTTCACGATCTAGCTCATATCATCCTCACATACTTGGAGGATCTCACAGCTCGATCCAAAAAATGCACCCAACATCTTGATGATTTACGGATCGTCTTCCACCGGTGTCATTAGTACAACATCCACTTGAACCCCCTCAAATGTGTATTCTGCGTCACTGCTAGGTGCCTCCTCAGCTTCATCGTTTCCCAAAGTGGTATTACCATGGACCCCCTCAAAGTCCAAGCCATCACCGAAATTCCACCCCCATAGAATTTATGCCAACTATAGAGCTTACAAGGAAAAGATAACTTTCTACGACGATTTGTCCCAGACTATGCCACTTGAGCACACAGTTTCCTTCGCTTACTCCTCCATGACATCCCACTCCACTGGGATGAACATGCCGAAAAATCATTTGACGATCTTAAAATGGTGCTCTCCAACACCCCTTTAATTAGTGAACCCGACTATAATCGCGACTATATCCTCTACCTATCAGCCTCAACTATCTCAGTAGCAGTAGTTCTCGTTCAAATCGGCGATGACGATCATGAGCATGTCATTTACTACATTAGTAAAAATCTCTCAAGACCACCCTTGAAGTATAAACACAAAGAGAAACTAGCCCTTGCAGTCATCCTCACAGTCTAGAAACTGCGCCATTACATTCTGCTTCACACAACTAAAGTCATCACAGATTCCAACCCTATGCAATACTTGCTCATTCATCGACAAATTAATGGAAAATTTGCTCGACGGATCATTATCCTTTAGGAGTACGATCTTGAATTTTCAACACCCAAGAACAAGAAAGCTCTCGTCCTAGCTGAACTGGTCACGACCTTCCCCTCTGATACTACTAGTGCCCACGTCAATACCGACTTTTCTGATGAACATCTCTTTTACATCACTTCAGATGATCCTTGGTAAGACGACCTCCTCATCTACCTTTGAACCTAAAAGTTCGGTAGCCACCTTTCAAGAGATGATCATCGTCGTATTCTCCACTAGGCCCCCTGCTATCTCCTCATCAGAGATATCTTATATCGGTGAGGGATCAACACCATAATCTGTCGATGCTTGACTATTGACGAGGCAGATAGAGTCTTGAATGAATTCCATAGTGGCGCATGCGGGGGCCATCTTTTGGGAATGTCTACTGCTCAAAAAATCATCTGAGAAGGTTATTTTTGGCCTACATTGTTTCACGATTGCATTCATGTCGTGAAGCGATGTGATAAATGTCAGCTTTACACCAACAAAGCACAAGCACCACCTACTCTTCTCCACCTAGTCATTACTGTAGGCCCCTTTTGTAAATGGGGCATCGACTTCATGACTTGTAACCCCCCATCTAGCAATGGGCACAAATACATTGTTGTCGTAGTCAATTACTTCACCAAATGGGCTGAAGCCATGCCCACCTTCAACAACACCGCTGACACTGCAACGTGTTTTTTCTTTAATCACATCATATCCCACTTTGGAGTACCACTCCAACTAGTTTCTGATCATGGGAAACATTTCGAGAATGAGATTTTCGTCGAACTCTCATCACGATTGGGATTTTCCCATGAGTTTGCCTCACCATATTACCCTTAGTCTAACGGACAGGTCAAAGCAGTTAACAAGGTCCTCAAGACCATGTTATAACACACGGTTAAAAAACATAAGACCAATTGGCATCATATGTTATTTTCCGCGCTATGGACTTACCGTACGGCCATGAAAACGACCACTGGTTTCACACCATTTCATCTAGTCCATGGGGTCGAGGCCACTCTTCCTATCGAGTGAAAAATTCCCACCTTATGCACCGCAATTGAGCTATTACCCAACACTGCTCCAATGGAGCAACGCTTGCTGAACTTAGAGTCCCTGGATGAATATCGTCGATCTTCATTACAGAATAATGAGGCAACCAAAAAACGGTCAAAGGCCACCTTTGATCGCCATGTCAACCTTCTCTCATTTCACGAAGGCGACCTCGTCCTTGCTTACGATATCGCTCACGATACCCTCGATCATGGAAAATTTGAGTCACTATGGCATGGCCCCTACATTATCCAAAATTGCCTCACCAAAGGCGCATACATCCTAGCCTCCCATGAAGGCCTCTCTCTCAAAGAACCCATCAATGGGTTATACTTAAAGAAATTTTATGCCTAAGCGTAGCCATTCTACATTAGGTTATTTCTTTTTTAGTGTTTTTAATCTTTTTTCCATACCTCATGTCTAAACTATCATTTGTTTCATTGACAGATGCTTCCTCCACCAACCTACCACATCAGTTACACTGATGGCGCCAGCTGTTGGACACAAAATCTCACTTCGGCAGCTTGGGTCCTTTAGTTCCTCTCATATGAACTACTTCACTCTAGCGACATATGTTTGGGTTTAGCAACCAACAACCAAGCCGAGTACACTGCCTTCATTGGCCTCCTCGCCGATGCCAATCATCATTGTATTCATCACCTTAGCATCTTTCTTGACTCCCAGCTAGTCTTTCTCCAGCTCAACAATGTGTACCATGTCCGCGATCCTTGCCTCTTTCGCAAATACCTGCAATTTAGACTTTTATCTCGATAGTTTGATTTCATTACCTTTACACATATTCCAAGACAATTGAATCAAATCATAGATAACATAGCTAACATTGTACTCGATTAGCATATATCACATCAAGATATCTCTACACACACATAAACCATCCAGAGCCTGTCACAACATATATAGACTAGACATCATCAACACATTAAAAAACACATGTAAACATCACAAAGACCCCAAAATGTATACTCGTATATATATAAATTGGTCAACAGTGCCATCAAAATGTTTACATACACATAAAAAACATCATATACAAAATCCGCAGGCCAACAAATCTCCTCAGTACCAAACTGGTGCCACTACACCAAAATGGGCTCACCAACCTATATACAAAAATACAAAAATACATAGAGTGACACTCAAGGTGCCTCTAGAGAACCACCTCCTGCCCCTCCCTCAGGTGGTGGTTCCCCACCCACTATCAGTCCCTTCAGACCTGGAGGTAACCGTCCGGTCATCGCAACACCTGCTACTGCTATTTGCCGCACCATGGCCCACCATGTCATTCAAACTCCCACACATTTCTCCAGGATGCCCTCATCCTGGATGCGCAACCACATGCCCTCAGGCATGCCCTATAGAACCGCCTCCAAGCGGTGACGAATATCCTCAAAATCTCCCCCAGCCTCCGCCGGAGGAGCATGTGATGGCCCGGCACCAAGGTCATCAAAACGGTGTCTCCTAGCCACTCTTTTGCCACCAGCTAGCCTTGCCTCAGTGTCCTCGCGATGATGTCTCTCTCCTACTCGTGATCCTCCCCACGATGGTCTCCCCGGCTCCTGTTGAGACGACGCTCTCATCAACTCAACCTCACGCCCATGAGGTCCCACATCTACACATACAAACAACCAAACGATGGTATCAACATCTATACAAAATACACATGTCATGCTATCTCAAAAATCAACATATCAAAATCACAAACATACCTCAGTGATCAAACACCTCCCCTGGGGGTAACACCATATCTAGATGACCTTAGAAGTCAACACCACAGTATGGATACTGCAATATGATCTGTAGCATCTGCTGCCACACCTGTGTCACCTCAGCCATGAAAAAATGGCCGCCCTCACCACCACCATGGTGAACCAAAATCATCGACCACCGCCTCAGTCACGGCTCTCGCACACCAGGTGTGCCCAATAAAACTCTAGGGTGCAACATCGAAACCCTCCTCAAAAACCAGGCCACCACGATGGACCCAAAGGCAAAGTCCCCTGAGTTTGCAGTCCGACATCTGTCCAGCTGCCCTACCATCCTGGCATGTAGCATCAAACCCCAAGTGAAATCGTCTCTGGCCAGTGCCCTCCCCATAACTCTCAGCTGACCACCACTGATCCACTGAGTTGAAAGGGACCCATATACCCTCACAATCATCGATGCTACACAATGATGAGCTAAAGCATCCATCGCCCCGATACTCACAATGGAGCCTGACATGAAGTTCTCCCTCGAGAAATACCTCCGGCCCAAGGTAGCTAATTGCACGTCCGCAGGTAACACAGGCTCCACTGGTAGGGGCATTCCCCAAAAAGGGAGCCCACTCAAAAAATATATATAGGCCTTTCCGCCAAACTTACAAACACCATTTCGGGAGCTCTGGGTGTCCATTTTTTGATCCATCTTCAGCCATGAGATCCGCATCCCATCACCTACATCAAGACAGTCCCCAAGCCATTTTTTATCCTTAGCCCCTGGGGTGCCATTTTTTTCATACCCCGTCCCGGTACGCATGCTCATGTTCAAAATTATCAAATAAATGCTTGTATGTTTGATTCTCTTCAGATATTGTTCACGTCGGGTATTTGGTTTTCATGTGTGCAGGTACTTGGTCATCATACATCAAATGCAACCCCTTCAGGTATATAATCAACACTGGCATGTAATCATTCCCTCTGAATTTCAATTGCATATCCAATCACACCCTCTAAAATTTACCTTTAGGATCCCCATCTTCGGCTTTGCAATACCGACACCTCCATTGCATTTTAGGTATTTCTACCCGGTAGCAATCTCCCCCACATGAGTTGTCCCATTCATAGCACCCTTTGGCATGTTGACACTCATGTTTTTTTTCAACCCTTTAGGGATGGGAGTCTCGATAGTTTTACATCATGTCGTGAATCAGTCACATACTCCTTCTCCTCATTTTTCTAGCTTTCCCAAATGGACTCCCATATTATCTCTTCAAGGTTCTATTTTGACTGTGCCTCTGTAGTATTATTAACCCTCCATTTCATACACAATCAGTTTGCCCATCCGCAAATTTCCCTCCATTTCATATACCTCATACAGAAACCCACCCATGGGGCCCCCACCTCCACCAGTTCTCCAAGCAAATGGCACCCTCACCGGCCCAACCATATTACATTGGGGCACTCGTTTCTATATTTGTACACTCATCCCAAATTATTCTTTATTCATTTGATAAATTGTAAAAAGCCTTTGTTTCCCACATTTACATATCTTTTTGTTGTCATCTTTGGTGACCTTCTTCCCTTTTTTGGCAAATGCAACCCAGGTCGCCTTTGGTTGGGGCACTTCTTATCATATACTCCTATTAACATCGTCCATATACTCCGAGTATCCCACAGGCCACTTACCTCTACCCTCTAAGTTTGTTCACTTTGTCCCACCTCTGACACAACTTATCCCACGTCTCGTTGTCCCCCTAACACTCGACCTTGTTCAACGGTTGCGGCCACTTATACTTCGCATATACCCCCAACCAAGGGAATTCTTGAATATCCACACATCTTGACTTCGTCCATGTACCTCCTCCACTTCTCACCTCACCTAGTAGATTTCATGAAGCCCTTTGCTTCTTGGAGTCGCATCCCCCTTTTTTGTCGACATTAGCACAGTTTCCAGAAGGGCGATAGTATCTTGACTCTCATTTCCTTTCCAATGAGAGATCTCGGACAGCACAGGAAAAACCACCATTGCTCTCTGCTGTCGTTGACCCCCATAACATTCAACTTCAACACTTTCTCATGTTACCGTGGGTCTTACTTTGCGACTATTGCAATTATTTCTTATATTTGCCGAAGACCTCTGAACTTGGTTGGGCTATCAATGCCTACAGAATCCATGCTACTTCTTACAGGTATCACTGCCTACTGTTCAGAGTATGATCCTCCGCAGAATTGTCTTCTGTCTTTATCATGATCTCCCCCCAGGGTGCTGCAGTTGTCTACATCAACACACAGTTTCAATTACTATACAAACACCATTCTTTTTTGAGTTACATGACACGAGCATGGGGCATGCCCACCTCATTTGTACACAGTTTACTTTTACACACCTTATGGAAGGTTGGGTCCTACAAGTTCCCTTCTTCATCCAACGGGGTCACTCTTGATACTCTCACTATCACTCTCTCTTTCAATGACACTCTCAGTAGAATAAACATTGATCAATTTCAACTATATGTATGCTCCTAACCTCATCCATCAGGGGGCATCTGTTATCACTGAAATTTCGTCCGGAAATGGTTACAGGAATCTAGCAGCTTCAAACAGTTATGAGGTCACCCATGGACCAAAATTACCACAAAATCATTTCCAAAAGGTCCAAAATTATACAACCAGTGATCAAATTAAAGTGCGCTATGACTACACAAGGTGCGCGTGCACATGCGCAATCCAGAAACGCAGGAAAAGCGCACATGCGCACGAGGAGCGACTGTGGTCGCTAAAAGCCACACACATCTAAGAACAACGCATTTATGAGATTGGTCGGCCTCCCACCCACTTCTGGTTCAGCTTCCAAGTTGATTTGACACCCAAATCTCGGCTGAATCCGACTGGGTGGCTGGTCAAAGACCTAAAAATTCCCTAAATAGCCTCTTTTCACACTACACGCTAGTTGCACAATACCTCAAAGAGGTTCTATAAAACAAGGCCATGGGTGCACTTCATTTTTAAGGAATTCATTAGCAAAGTTACGATGGTGCTATTCTCTTGAGGAATCCTCTATTCTCATCAAGAGTATACTAGCACCATTACATTGGGCAATCCATCTCACCTCTTGAGTGGATTAGCTTGGGATTCTTTCACCATTTCATTCAAAGTTGTAAGAAGAGATTATTTTTCGGGGTCCAAGAGCCCTCCCTTGGAGGAAGAAGAGACTCATAGTCCTCTTTCTTCATGGTGTTTTCTTTGACTAATATAATCCTTGCCATTGGTGACATGAGTCTTATTGGTTTTTTGTCCTTATGTCCTTATGCTCAATAGTTTGGTTGTTATTTTATTTCTTAGTTTATTTCTTAGTTGTTATTTTATATTTATTTCTCTAACCCTTTTCCTTTACATCTGTCTTTCTTAGCTAACCCAACTAAGCTTGTAAGCACCTCTGTTTTGCTCACTTAGGTGACGAAAGAGGTGCAACAATGCCAACCTGGTAGAGCTCTACAGAGTTCTCAGTAACTCTATTTCTCTCTGAACTCAACAAAGAGTTCTTCCTGTGCACTCCTTGCACTTATACTGATGAAGGTTCAACAATATCTCTCCTGAAATTTTCTGAGGTTAACTCACCTCTGTCAACACACTCCTTGCATACTATGTGCACTCCTTGCACTCGAAAACTCAAAGAAGAGAAACAATTGAAACCTATTCAATACTTCACCAGTTTACGCATTCAAACCATGAAATACATAAAAACATAATAATGAACACAAATGCATAAACACACCATGTGCAGGAAAAACTACTTTTCTATTATCTCTGTGTATCTATACAAATGTTTACAAAAAATGGACTACAAAAGAGTCCCAGTTCTCCCAAGCTCTCCTAACCTAACTCTATCCTGAGTTCTGCTTCTGATACCTTCTACCAAGATGTCTCTGTCAAGTCTCCCAATTACAAAAGAGGGCTCTACGAGGTTATCCTCTTCACTGCCTTCGTATTATCACTATCTCAGTTATGACACCATACTCCTACGGCTACATTCCACAATTTTTTATCCAGACCTGACTATGACCTGGACCTACTACTAGTAAACATTTAAGGCAACCCTATCCCTTACCTGTACAAAGGCATGGCCTGTTATTTATCAGCCTTACAACACGAAATCTGTATAAAATCATATTTTAAATTTAAAAATGGGAGGGTCGGTGCCTCTCCCTTTCTCCATTGCGTGTCTGCGTTTGGGTGCATTGTTGAGGTGGAGTGATTCTCCTGCATCATAGTCTACTGCTGGGAAAATCATGATCTCCTATCCTCCAGTGTTGAAATCCTCCTGGATACCAAACTCTCCCTTTGAGTTGTCCTCTTGCTCCTCTATAGCTATGAAGCTACTACTGCTACCTCTTTTGCTCGTTCCCTGCTGCTATGGGAGGCCCTCTTCTCTTCATCTCCCCTTTGCTAACTACTTTTTCTGACCTCAACATCAACTTCCTGACATCCTCTATTACTCCGTCCAGTTGCTCCAGTGGCTGGCTCTTTTTATGCAGTCTCCTCGGCTGCAACTCTTCCTTATCAGTGGGTGGATCGACTTGATCCCCCTAGCTACTTTCCCCATCTCTTGTGGCCTTATCTTACCACCCTACTGGAAACTTCAGTTCTGTAGTCCCATCGATGAGCTGTTGCTTAGTTACTCATTCTGATATCTTTGATTCTACCAATTCTCTTGCTGGTATATCTCCAGCTCCCTCCAACCATTCCTGTGGCTAGTATGCTTCTCCATCTGATTCCAACTTGACCTGTCATATTTGAAATATTTGCACCATTACCCTTCTCTCTAGGGCTTCCAATTCTTCATACAACTCAAAAAAATCCATGTTGTCTGTTTCCTCTTCTGTTGCAAGCTTCATTGCTGCAGTCATTTCCTATTCAGCTTCCTGGCTGAAAATTTTGAGCCATTATTTCGAATGCTCACCTTATTCTGTTGGGGTAGACATCAGTGTCAGCTCCATTTCTTCCTCTTTGATAGTTTCTATTGGCTATCTTTCTTCTTTTGTTGTTGCACCTTCAACATGTGCACTGGCATCTACTTGGCTATTTGGAAGGAATGTCTTGATCTCTCCAATAATGAGAATTCTCCTCTGATCCTCCTTTCGGATGGTGGAAATATTTAACTTCTCATCTTCTTCATTCACATGGTCTGCAAATCCACATGAACCTTCACCTATCAGCACTCCTTCCTGACTTGAAATCACTTATGAGCTCCTGAGACTTTCTAACGGTCTCATTTCTTCCCCCCTGCCCACCTAGAAATTTGGGACTTCTTTTCTGCCCACCCGATAGTCTATGAGATCAACCAATCCCATCTCATTTCCCACCTGGCAATTTTAACTTTCAACATTGCTCCTCTGGCAGCACACAAAAACTTCCACTGATCTTTTTCTATTTCCCACCTGGCAACTCGAAAGTCCATTTCTGTCCATTTGGAATTTTATGAGATCTTCATCTGATCTCACCTCCTCCTCATCACTGTGATGTCTCCCAGTTTTTGGTTCACAGATGTGAATATGTTCCTCCTCTGTTTCACTAAGGTTTTCTAATTCCCTCAACCACCTTCTCAACTCTTGTTGCTTCTTTATGGCCAACAAATTTTGAACAGGCCATTTTGCCTTCCTATTTAGAGGATATTCGTACCTCTAGTGTACCTTTTCCTCTTGTTGTGTCCTCAATGCTAGTTGTTCCATCCTTTCTCTTATCTCATTGAGTTCCAGATCCATCTCTGGATTTCATTTATGCTTGCGGCCTTCTCTTTGACCATGCTTATGGACTTTAGTAGCCATTTCCACATTCGACCTTCCCTCCTGGAAAGTCTATGGATCACTCTGCATCTGAGAGCATCTCCATATTCTCTTACAACTCACCTGGCTCAGAATATGGAACAACCTCCTCGTAGAGAATCAGTACCCTGCCTTGCTTTTCACCTATCATCTACAGGAAAATTTTAACTTCTGATACCATCTAATGTTACGAAGTCATGCCTTTCACCATATCGCCCTTTTTCTACTATATTCAAACAAAATACCAACCTCCCTCTTCTTACTCTTTTGCCTAAAATCTACAGATGAAAATCAACTCTGATACCATCTGATGCAGCCCCTCTCCTAGGGTTCTGCAACCTCCTGGTCTCTGGATCTTTCCTTTTCCTAAGTTAGATTAACTCTTCGGGTTCCTCTTTGAACTCAATTCAGCTATACAAAAGTCCCTTTTTCCTTCTATGTGCAAGTCCTGTTAGACCTCCCTGGTTTCTATCGGGCCACCAACGTGCTAACCCTTTATGAAATATTTATGTCCCCAATCTCTGGAAGTGCTCACTCGATCTCCCTTTGATCGTGCCCATTGATCTCCTGTCTCGACAAGATCAATGACTCCATCTCACATCCGGTTCTGAACTAGCACGTTCACTAATTCTGCCTCTACACCTCGATATGATTCCCTACCATCGATTCCCCTTCTCAGATTGACATCCCTAATCCTCTTCAAGTTTTCGGCCTTCGGAAATCTCAACTTCTCGTGCTCCGCAAGCTCCTTTTACTAAGCATCTTCTTCGCATGTGTCCTCGAGCTATGTTCTCGTGTGGCCACATGATTACCTTTTAAGGATCATGCACCTTCAATCCCCAATATGTTATTATGTCGTCGATCTCCTGATCTTGATGGTACCTCTGGATTGATGGTTCAAATCTGTCCTCCCAAAATCGACGGATCAGATCTGCTTCCCTTGAATCAATGGATGATATATATTCACGATTCCAGACTTTGGGGTTTTTGAAATATCAAACCCTCGCTTTCCTCCATACTCCAACCTTCCATAGTTAACGATCTGCTGCCACCTATCTCCCTGAATCTATGACCATGATCACCTCCGCGAATTCAGCCTTCGGGATATTCAATTTTCAAACCTTCCTTACTTTCGAAGATATTTCTCCGAAATGGCTCGATCTCTCTCTACACTTCCTTCTAATCGACGACTCTGCTACCGCTTTAGGACTTTGGCCTCCTCTACCATATCAACGGTCCTATGAATCATCCCTCAATAAACAACGTAGATCTTCTTCAGGTCTTCAGACCTTTCCTTCCTCTGCTTTCCTCCAGAGTCCTAGATCTGGGATCACGTGTCCTCCTTCACATCGACGACTCTCATCAGTTCTGGGACTTCGGCCTTCAACGTTCTCAAATTTCAACAAACGCAAACCTCCTGAGTAAATCCTTCCGAAGTGTCAGATCTATTAAGATATTTAGACACTTAGGAGTTAGTTAAGATCTACTTGGTCTATTGTGTCATTCGGTAAAAGCCTGTTTTCTAGTGTGTTTCTTTAGTATGCATTATTATGCATTTGTAGTTAGGAAATCCGACGGTCACGATATGTTCCCGACATAGAGTGATCTGACGGTTCATACTCTCCTTGATCTTAAGGGCCATTGATCTGTGGCTTAACACCTGATTGGTCCATGATCTCTATTTAAAGGGCATGGAGGGTCATTTTCAGATGATCGATTGTGAGAAACTCGCTTATAAAATCTCTCTGTAATCTTTTTCTTTGCATTAATAAACTACTCCAAGCGGCCGCGTTGGCTGGGGCCATGGATGTTTCCTTGTAGGGGTTTTAACACATGAAAACATTGGTGTGTTGATATTTGATATGGTTATGTGAGTGGTTACTGAAGGTGTTCATCCTTTTTTGGAATATTTGTGTTGTCGAACATGGTATCAGAGCCTATTTGAAGACCCGCTCTTGTTGTAGATCAAGATCGTGAAGTTGATTTGCCTCATCTCCATTTTATGTCATTTTTGTACATTTTTGGGATGAGAGGACTGTTCCATTGCATCCAAAGCACTCGTTTCATTCAATATCACTTTTCGTTTCACTCGAAAAGGTTTCCGTTTTCCCAAGATACGACCATTACAGTCAGATTCAGAGGTATAAAGTTTGAATACGCATTTTTTAAATTTTTTATAGAGAAGTATTTTGGTTTTATTTTGGTTTTGTATTTTTTATTTCAAGGTTGCTAGTATTTTAGATATGCATATTCTCTTTGCCCTACACCCTATGTGATCTCAGAAAATCATAAACAGATAGGAAAAGGTGCATTTTCTGGGTAAGCTAACCGAGATCTAACCCTTGTTGTCATCGAGAAGCGAATTTTTTTTCTAGTGTGAAAAGAGTTTTGTTTGAGCACACTCTTCAAGGATGTCTTCCACAAAAACAACAACACCCTCAATCCTCCTTCTGAACATTACAATATGTTTTGCTAGACCATTTGGTTAAAAGTTGCTTATTAAGTAAGAGGTCTTCCAATTCTCAAGACAACCTCCTTCCGTAAACTGCTAGATCACACTCTTCCAAATGTCATCCTCCTACAAGAGACTCTCACTTCTGATAAAAAATCGAGAGCGTTCTTTCACTCTTTTCGATCTTCCTGGGTTACAGCAGCTGCAAGTGGTATCAACAACTTGGGTGGCTTATTAGTGGCCTGGGATCTGGGATTTTTTGACTTGGTGCCCTTTCTCACCTGTGGTGGCTTACTACTGATGGGGCGCTGCTTGGCTACCAATCAAGACATTGCTTTCTTAAATGTTTATGGTCCTTGTCTAAACAAGGCTCAGTTCTGGACGGTTCTCGCAGATAGTGGTATTCTATCCATCCCCAACCTCATTTTAGGTGGTGATTTAAATATCACACTTTTTGTCGATGAACGTTGGGGTAGTGCTTCTTCGTCTGGTCCTGGAGAATCTTTTTACAGAAATATCTTCCTGTCCAAAAATCTCTTCGATATTCTGCCGTGTAAAATTGCACCCACTTGGAGAAATGGGCGTTCAGGTACCGAAGCCAGGGCCAGCCGTCTTGACCACTTTTTAATCTCAGATACTTTCTTGAACTCTACAGCCTTCCCCTCCTCGTGGGTTGAGTATCCTTTTTACTTCGACCACGCTCCCATCATTCTAAAGTTAAACCTCCCTTTACAGCCCTTCGCTTCACCTTTTAAGTTCAACCATCACTGGATTCCTATTGCTGATTACTCTGATCTTGTCCATTCGACTTGGATAGACCCCCGATTCCTTTCTGAAGGTAACCCTCAGATGCGCATTCATTGGAAGTTAAAGGTCTTAAAGGCGCGTACCAAGCACTGGGTTTTATCAAAGAAACAGGCAGAGGCGGCCCTCCTTCATTCTCTGGATTCGAAGATTAAAAAGTTCATTCATCTATCAAATTCTATAGCACTGTCACTGATGGATTCTGAATCCTTAAAAGTTCTTGAGAGGCACAGAGATCACATTCTTCGGGAAGAGGAAAAGGCCTGGAGACTTCGGAGCAGAGCGACCTGGCTCCATTGGGGAGACTCAAATACAAAAAAATTTCTCAATATGGCGAGTTTCAATAGAAATAAAAAACAAATCTGGTCCATTCAAAGCCACTGTGATGAAACAATTCGCAGCCAAGAGGCCATCAAAGCCGAGGCGGTTTCATATTTTGAGCAGATGTACAAGGTAGACAGGATTCCAACTCTTCCTGAGCAAGTTTCTTCAGCGAGCCTTTACCCAAAGCTGGTTACAGTTGCTGAAGCCACAGAACTCTTTAAACAGGTCACTCTCTCGGAGCTAAAGGATATTTTGTTCCACTTTAAAAAGGAGAGAATCTCAGGTCCCGACGGCTGGAAGACAGAGTTCTTCTGCCATTTTTTTGACCTTGTTGGCCCAGATCTTCTTCAGATGGTTGAAGACACACGCATCAAAGGAAAGATCTCAAACTGTATCAACTCCACCTTCCTGGCATTGATACCAAAAGAAAACAATTCAGTCTCTTTCAATGACTACAGACCAATTTCTCTTTGCAGCCTTATCTACAAATTGGTATCAAAAGTCATCTCAAACCGCATGAAGCCTTACCTAGAAAAAGGACTGTCTGCTGAACAGCTTGGTTTTTTAAAGGGTAGGAGAATACATGATGCCATAGGAGCGGCCCATGAGTGCCTTCACTCCATTAAACTGAAAAATCTAAAGGCACTGATCATGAAAATTGACCTAAAAAAGGCTTTTGACAGTATTGACTAGGGTTTTTTGAGACTTATCCTTCATTCAGCAGGTTTTGGAGTCTTGTTCACCGATTGGATTCTGGCGTGTGTCTCAAGTGCAAACTTCGCGGTGCTGATCAATGGGGAGGTGACTAGTTTCTTCAAATGTGAAAGAGGGCTCCGTCAGGGGTGCCCTCTCTCCCCTTATCTCTTTTTACTCATTATGGAATGTCTTAGCCTTCTCCTATCAAAGTCCATCACTGATCTCAAAATCTCAGGTGTAAATGTATCAAAGCTCATTAAGATTATACATCTCATGTTCGTCGATGACATTCTCCTGATGTCCAAAGATGACCTTTCAGAATGGCGTTATATTCTTGATGTCCTTCATATCTTTTGCAACGTTACAGGTTTGTCCATCAACTCTCACAAATCCATGGTTCACTATTGGGGAGTATCGGAAGCTGAGCTCTCGATTCTAAAGGACTCCATTCCCTTCCCTTTTCTAGACTTAAAAGATGGACTCACTTACCTGGGTTTCAGGCTGAAGCTGGGAGCCTCCACCTCTGCTGATTGGAGCTAGCTAGTGGCTATGTTCAAAAGAAAGATTGGTTTTTGGGGGAACAAATGGTTGTCCCTGGGGGGGCGCTTCATTTTAGTAAAAGCAGTGCTTGAGGGGATGGCTGTTTACTGGATGTCACTTGAACGTATCCCGGCCAAAATCATTACCTTACTTCGGAGGCTCTCCATCAACTTCCTCTGGAATGATCTTGCTGGTAAACGACATTTACACCTTTGCAGCTGGCAGTCCATTACAAAACCCCGAAAGGAAGGAGGTTGGGGGCTAAGGAACCTTACAATTTTCAACACGGCTCTCCTGGCCTACTCATTCTGGCGAGAAATCACCCACAACAGCATTTGGCACCGAGTCATCTCAGATAAATATCTTGATTCGCTACCTCTCCTCCGTTGGTTACGAAAGCCCTCCTTTGAGCTGAGACGTGCCTCTCCTTTTTGGAAAGTTCTGATCAATGCCTCTCCGGTGGTCTTTCATTGGCTTCGTTGGAAGCCTGGTACGGGTTCTAAAATACAAATTGGTAGAGATAAAGTACTCGGGCTAGATAATCTCTCCATTCTCTCGTGCTCTCTCAGATCTCAACTCTCTTTATTAAATATCAAAAATTTGGTCCAAGCAAAAGGGTCTTCTGCTTCTCCTCTCGTACCAGATGCTTCGATCTATAACAGTAATGTATTTCTCCAGGGACGATTAGCAACCGAATGGGATGATTTCACAATTGCATTGAAGTCGGCCGGTATCTCTCTCTCCAACTCACCTGACTCTCTTCTGTGGGTCGGGGGCAATGCGTCGGGGCTTCTGACTGTCAAAAATTCATATGTGGCCCTCCTTCCTCCCTCTACCAAATTTGTTGAGGCCCCGTGGCTCCACACAATCTGTAATTGGTCGATCCCTCTAAAAATCCAAATTTTTTGCTGGCTATGTATTAATCAGAGGCCGCTAACATGGGAGATGCTTCAAAAAAGAGGCTGGCAGGGCCCCGGCCACTGCCCTCTCTACACTCAAGCTACAGAGGATTTAAATCATCTACTGATCCACTGTTCTTTCTCAGCATATATTTGGACTGTTATTTCCCAGCATTATACTCTACAGTCTGACTGGAAGGGCGCTTCCTTAATCGATTGCTTCTCAGCGTGGCATAAAGTCCGTTCAGCCCCCCTCTTGTTGGCAGCTCTTATCTGCTGGTTCATTTGGATCGAGCGAAATCATGCAATTTTTGAAAATCGGCCTCCTAACCGAATTGTTGTACTACACAAGATCTTCACCTCCTTTCACTGGCAGCCATCCACTTTAAAGCTGATCAAAAACAAAGCCTGCATCCTTCACCTGGTGGAGGGCTTTACTCTTATATGTTTTGATGGTGCAGCTCAACAGAATGGCCTTTGTTGTGGGGCAGGGGGAACTTTCAAATCCAACCAGTCTAGAACGACAAATTGGTTTTTAAACTGCGGCTCGGGATCCAACACAAAATCCGAACTCATGGGCTTATGGGTTTCACTCTCTCTTGCTACGTTTTGGTCCTTAGACCATATTCTTGTTTTAGGAGATTCAAAAATTATAATCGACTGGATAAACCTCAACAGTAAGCTTCAATCAGTTCACATTGAAGGATGGAAGGAAAGATCCCTGAAGCTGTCCAGAAACTTCTCAAACATCGAGTTCCGCCACATTCCCATATCTCAAAACACAGCTGCGGATGTCCTTTCAAAGAAAGCTTTAGGTGGTGTGGTTGGTAGGCTCTCAGTTTATCATGTTGATAAAGGTGTCGAGAGTCCCACCACCTATTATAATCTATTCGAAGGATAACGATCTATCTAGGTTTTGTTACGTCTATTGCTTTGTAAGCTTCCTAGATATGCTTCTCCCTCCTTCCAATCAACGAGTTGTTCTCGTTATCTCACTTTCTTGAAGCCACTATTTTATCTCGTCTCGTTTTTGGGTCTTTTTTATTGATCGACCTTTCTCGCTATACAGCTTGAGGTCTTTTTATTGTAAATGGATTTATACTCTTTATAAATTTGAGGGAATTTTTTCATGGAAAAAAAAGTAAGAGGTCTTGAGTTCAAGTGTCTCTTTTGTTACTTTTTTTGAAAAAGTTCATGCTAAAATTGTAAAGTGTATTTCACTTCAAGTATAAAAGTCAATCAGTATAAGTAGCTTTAATATTTTATTTTAGAGTTATTTATTTTGCATGAAGATTTTCTTTGTAAAAGTGAGCCCCACTTCTCTTTATAAAAGTGGGTCACTTCATAAAGAAACTTACACTACCACGTGGTCCTTTGGTTACTGTTTATGCCTTTGTTTAAAAAGGGCATAACTCTCACATATGAAGTTCGTTTTCAGTGTTGTTTTTTTTAAAACTGCATAAATTTTCGAGCTCTTTGCATTCAAATCACTAGTTTCAGTTTTTAAATCAGTTTTATCTACATATTTAATATGGCTTCTACAAGTAATCTCTTACTTACCAGCACCAACTACTTCCAATGGAAATCCCATATGGAGGATTTATTAAGAAGTAATGGCTTGTACCAGATTACCTTGGGAAATGAAACAACACCCAATGATGATGATAAGAAATCCAAATGAGATAATAGGAATGACGAAGCATGTGGATTAATCGAAATTTCCATCTCTCCTGATTTAACGTTCCACCTTAAATCAATTGATAAACCCAAAGAAGCTTGGGAAAAAATTGAATCTGTGTTTGGTAAACACAATATTATTCGAGAACAACAGTTAGAAAATAAAGTACTAACTTTGAGTCCAAGTGAGTTTTCTTGCATTGAAGACTATCGATCTAAGTTCAAAACACTCAGAAATTTATGTGAAGAATGTAAGATAAAGATGGATGAAGATCGTTGCATCTATATTATTCTTTCTAAGCTAGGTAGTGCATATTTTGTGTTTGTACCTACCTTTTATGCCATACAAGAGGTTGTAGGGGAAACTTATCAAAAACCCATTCTTGAGAACATTTGTGATTCTTTGATTAGAGAGCAAGATAATCTAGTACAACTTGGAGTGATCAGCACTGCAGGTATCTCCAACAAAGACTTAGTTGTCCATCAAAAAGATAAACCCAAGAATCCCACGAAGAAACATCCTCACCACAAAAGTAAGCAATATAAGGGTCCCAAACTCACTCAGACATCTTTTTATCCTAATGGAGACAAAGGAGAAAACTATAAAAATAAGAATACTAACAGACATTGCAACTTTTGTGATAAAGATGGTCATGATGAGTCCAAATGTTTCAAAAATATGGCATCTTTAGAAGCAACGATGAAGAAAAGCAACAACAATATTGATTCTTCTTATTCTTCTTCTTCTCATGGACATGCACTTTCTACTTCTGGTTTCTCCTTCAATACACCTTCTACTTCTACTTCTGATAAGTGGCTTATTGATTCTAGAGCATCTTATCATATGGCTAAGGATAGAGACAAATTTTCTACTCTAAATGAATGTAACACCAAGAAAATATTTGTTGGTGATGATAGATCTCTTACTGTTGAAGGATCTAGAACAATACAAGTAGAAAATGGTCATTTCAATGATGTATTATGTGTTCCAAGTCTTTCTTGTAACCTTCTACCAGTATATCAAATCACTCAATCAGGTGAAGGTAAAACCGTAGAGTTTTCACCTCGCCAAGTTGTAATCAAGGATCTAAAAGATCCTATTCATGCTCTTGCAACTGGAATTGTTGATGATATTACCAGGTTGTACAAGTTTGACAACTTTGGGTCATCATTTTTTTCATCAGTTTTTATTGCTCATAGCGATGACTTGAGCAAACTTTGGCATCAACGGTTTGGTTATCTAAACTATTGCTCATTGCAACAACTATGTAATCAACATATGGTGACTGGTCTTCCTCTTGTTTCATGCAGAGATGGTGTTTTTTCCGGTTGTGTTCTCACATCATTGTGACGGTTTTGAAAAATGTGCCTCTTGGCATGCCTCAGGGCCTTTGCAGCTTGTTAATAGTGATTTTTCCACTTTCTTCTCCTTCTTTTTTTGGGTGCAAGTATTTCTTAACTTTCATTGATGACTTTTCTAGACGTACTTGTGTTTACTTATTAAAACTTAATAGCAAAGATTTTGACAAGTTTTTGGCCTACAAGGCCCTTGTAGAAAAGCAACCTGGACATCAAATTCAAAGGTTAAGAACAGATAATGGAGGTGAATATGTGAACAATAATTTTACAAATTACTGCACTACACAGGGAATCCAAATGCAACACACTATTCCATATACACCACAATAAAATGGTGTTTTTGAGAGAAAGAACTGCACATTAAAAGAAATGGCTAATTGTATGATCCAATCTAAGGGATTAAGTATAAAGTGTTGGGTGGAAGCCATCAACTGTGAAAATTACATAGTAAATCACACTCCCACAAAGGCTCTTAAAAATATAACACCAGAAGAAGCTTGGACTAAAATTAAACCAGATGTAAGTCACTTCCGTGTATTCGACAGTATAGCATGGGTTCACATTCCTTATGAGAAAAGGAAAGTATTGCACCCTAAAAGTGAGAAGTGTATATTTGTTGGTTATTCTGAAGATGTCAAAGGTTACAGACTACTTCAATCACATTGTAATGAAATTATTATTAGAAGAGATGTTAAGTTTGATGAAAATCTTTGCCTACAAGTCTAATTCAACTTTTGTGCCTTCTTTGGCCTGTGAGCCTAATTCAACGGTTGTGCCTTCTTCAGCCTGTGAGCCATCTTCGATGTTTGTGCCTTCTTATGATCTTGTTTCTTCTTCAGATGATGACAATCAGGATGAAAATACACCTCCACCTGCTCACCCTCCTCCAGATGAGTCCTTTGAACCTGAACCAACACCAGCTCCACCGCTTCCAAGATGGGTCTGTTCAACACGAGAAGCAACTGGTGATCTTTTCAGTGATCCTTCATATCAACGTTAGACACATTCATAGTTCCAGCGAGCCTCTTCTCTTTTTGCTCAATTTTCAGAAACTCGTGATCCAGAGACATTTGCAGAAGCTTCAGGTCATCTAGATTGGGATACAACAATGAATGAAGAGTATCATTCTTTAATGGAAAACAATACTTGGGTTCTTGTGCCTCTTCCAAAAGGAAGAAAACTTGTTAGATGCAAATGGGTCTACAGAACTAAGTATGCCTCAGATGGAAGTGTTGAAAGAAACAAGGCTCGGTTAGTTACCAAAGGATTTTCCCAAGTTGAAGGAATTGACTATAATGAAACCTTTGCCCCTGTAGCAAAAATGAATTCCATCTGACTTGTTCTTGCCCTTGTTATCTCACATAAATGGGAGATCCATCAGATGGATGTTAAATCCACATTCTTGCATGGATATTTGCAAGAAGAAATATACATGTAACAACCTCCTGACTATGTCTAGAATGACTCTAGCCTTGTTTGTCACCTCAAGAAATCTCTTTATGGTCTCAATCAAGCTCCCTGAGCTTGGTATGCCAAAATGGACAACTTTCTTATTGCCACTGGATTCTCTAGATTCCATTTTGATCCTAATGTCTATACCAAGAAAGTAGGAAGCCATCTCATAATACTTTTCCTTTATGTTGATGACCTTATCCTTACTGGTAGTGACTCAAAACTTTTAAATCATGTGAAAACCAACCTTAAGACAAAATTTGAAATGACAAACTTAGGCTTTTTGCACTATTTCCTTGGCCTCCAAGTTTTGCAAACCAATGAAGGAATTTTTCTTTCCCAGTCTAAGTATGCTTGTGACCTTCTTCACCACTTTCACATGGACGATTGTAAACCAACCCCTTCTCCCTTCCAGTCTAGAGTCAAGCTTACTACCACTTGTACTTCTCCTGAAGTTGATGCCACCCTGTACCATCAGTTAGTTGGTAGCCTCTTATACTTGACTCATACGTGTCCTGATATTTCCTTTGTTGTTGGTCTTGTTACCCGGTATATGAAAATGCCCCATGAAATCCATTGGAAAGCAGCTAAAAGGATACTTCGCTATATTCATGGTATAGTTCAGTTCAGGATACATTACAGTTCAGGGGGGACTCCTTTATTGGTTGGATTCACTGATTTAGATTGGGTCGACGACCCTGATGATCAAAAGTCTACTGGAGGTTATGTTTTTATCCTTGGTTCAGGACCTATCACTTGGGCCTGTAAGAAACAACAGGCTATTTCCCTTTCTTCAGTAGAAGTAGAGTATGGAGTAGCAGAAAATGCAAGTCAGGAAGCCTTGTGTCTTCGACAGATCCTTTCAAAGTTTCGATTCCAGCATCAACATCCGACCAACATTTGGTGTGGAAATCGTAGTGCCATCAACCTTCGGTCTTTGGGTGTTTCAACCTTCTATGCGTCTGTTCCTTTTGGAACGCCTTCACCCAAACTTGATGGATTTTCGTCATGCATCCTCCCAAATTATGGATGGTCCCAAATTACTTTGGGACTTTGGGACTTCAACAAGTCCACTCTCTTGCGTATTCACAATGCTAAAGCTTGTGCACCTTCTCATGATCATAGGATGACTGATCCTTTCTTGCTCAGATCCAATGGATAAGATCTATTTCCTCCTCCGCGTTTCTTTATATCACTGGACATTGATCTTATGGTCCAAGATCCTCCATACAATCAATCTGACGGTTGTTGTCACTCCTCCTCCTGATCTTTTGATTTCTTCTAAATTGGAAGATTTTATCAGTCTTCAAAGGTTTTCAGCCTTTGAACTTTCTCCCGTGATCCCAGACTCTGGGTCTCGCCTGCGTGTTTGAAAAAGCTATCTCTTCTGAGATTTAGGACTTGGAATAAGTCTGTGTCTTATGCTCTTTTTTCGTTATCTCTTCTGAGCTTGATCCTTAGAGGATTTTGGATCTCCCACACTTCTGTGTATTCGACAGTATAGCATAGGCTCACATTCCTGATGAGAAAAGGAAAGTATTGCAGCCTAAAAGTGAGAAGTGTATATTTGTTGGTTATTCTGAAGATGTCAAAGGTTACAGACTTCTTCAATCACATTGTAATGAAATTATTATTAGAAGAGATGTTAAGTTTGATGAAAATATATTTGCCTACGAGTTTAATTCAGCATTTGTGCCTTCTTTGGCCTGTGAGCCTAATTCGACGGTTGTGCCTTCTTCGGCCTGGGAGCCATATTTGATGTTTGTGCCTTCTTATGATCTTGTTTCTTCTTCAGATGATGACAATCAGGATGAAAATACACCTCTACCTGCTCACCCTCCTCCATATGAGTGCTTTGAACATGAACCAACACCAAATCCACTGCTTCTGAGATGGGTCCGTTCAACACGAGAAGCAATTGGTGATCTTGTCAGTGATCCTTCATATCAACATCGAACACATTCATAGTTCAAGTGAGAATCTTCCCTTTTGGCTCAATTTTAAGAAACTCATGATCCAGAGACATTTGCAGAAGCTTCAGGTCATCTAGCTTGGGATACAACAATGAATGGAGAGTATCATTCTTTAATGGAAAATGATACTTGGTTTCTTGTGCCTCTTCCAAAAGGAAGAAAACTTGTTAGATGCAAATGGGTCTACATAACTAAGTATGCCTCAGATGGAAGTGTTGAAAGACACAAGGCTTGGTTAGTTGTTGAAGGAATTGATTATAATGAAACCTTTGCCCCTATAGCAAAAATGAATTCCATCCGCCTTTTTCTTGCCCTTATTATCTCACATAAATGGGAGGTCCATCAGATGGATGTTAAATCCACCTTCTTGCATGGATATTTGCAAGAAGAAATATACATGTAACAACCTCTTGACTATGTCTAGAATGACTCTAGCCTTGTTTCTCACCTCAAGAAATCTCTTTATGGTCTCAATCAATCTCCCTGAGCTTGGTATGCCAAAATGGACAGCTTTCTTATTGCCACTGGATTCTCTAGATTCCATTCTGATCCTAATGTCTATACCAAGAAAGTAGGAAGCCATCTCATAATACTTTTCCTTTATGTTGACGACCTTATCCTTACTGGTAGTGACTCAAAACTTTTAAATCATGTGAAAACTAGCCTTAAGACAAAATTTGAAATGACAAACTTAGGCTTTTTGCACTATTTCCTTGGCCTCCAAGTTTTGCAAACCAATGAAGGAATTTTTCTTTTCCAGTCTAAGTATTCTTGTGACCTTCTTCATTGCTTTCAAATGGACAATTGTAAACCAACCCCTTCTCCCTTCCAGTCTAGAGTCAAGCTTACCGCCACCTGTACTTCTCCTGAAGTTGATGCCACCCTGTACCATCAGTTAGTTGGTAGCCTCTTATACTTGACTCATACGTGTCCTGATATTTCCTTTGTTGTTGGTATTGTTACCCGGTATATGCAAATGCCCCACGAAATCCATTGGAAAGCAACTAAATGGATACTTCACTATATTTGTGGTACAGTTCAGTTCGGGATACATTACAATTCAGGGGGGACTCCTTTATTGGTTGGCTTCACTGATTCAGATTGGGTCGGCGACCCTGATGATTGGAAGTCTACTTAAGGTTATGTTTTTAGCCTTTGTTCAGGACCTATCACTTGGGCCTGTAAAAAACAATAGGCTATTTCACTTTCTTCAGCAGAAGTAGAGTATCGAGTAGCGGTAAATGCAAGTCAGGAAGCCTTGTGTCTTCGACAGATCCTTTCAGAGCTTGGATTCCAACATCAACATCTGACCAACATTTGGTGTGACAATCATAGTGCCATCAACCTTCAGTCTTTGGGTTTTTCAACCTTCTATGCACCTATTCCTTATGGAACGCCTTCACCCGAACTTGATGGATTTTTGTCATGCGTCCTCCCAAATTATGGATGGTCCCAAATGACTTTGGGACTTCGGGACTTCAACAAGTCCACTCTCCTGCATATTCACAATGCTAAAGCTTGTGCACCTTCTCATGATCATAGGACGACTGATCCTTTCTTGCTCAGATCCAATGGATAAGATCTGTTTCCTCATCCACGTTTCTTTATATCACTAGACGTTGATCTAATGGTACAGGATCCTCCATACAATCAATCCAATGGTTGTTGTCGCTCCTCCTCCTGATCTTTTGATTTCTTCTAAATTGGAATATTTTGCCAGTCTTCAAAGGTTTTCAGCCTTTGAACTTTCTCCCGTGATCCTAGACTCTGGGTCTCGCTTGCATGTTTGAAAAATCTATCTCTTCTGAGATTTAGGACTTGGAATAAGCCAGTCTCTTACGCTCTTTTTTCGTTATCTCTTCTGAGCTTGATCCTTAGAGGATTTTGGATCTCCCACACACTCCTTGCATTTTTGGGATTTCTTCAAACTCATATCCAAAGGATTTCTTGAAAATAAATTCTTCTCACCCTCTTGGCATTCTCCTTGCTCGATGCACACCTTGCAGAGCTCTTGCTTACATATTGTTCAGTAACTATGTCTCTTTCAGAACTCAATGCAAAGTTCTCTCTATGCACACTTTCACCCTCTTGATGCCAACCTGGAAGAGCTCTACAAAGTTCTCAGTAACTCTGTTTCTCTATGAGATCAACAAAGAATTATTCCTATGCACTCCTTGCGCTTCTACTGATGAAGGTTCAACAGTATCTCTCTTGAGCTTTCCTGGGGTTAACTCACCTCTGTCAACACACTCCTTGAGGACTATGTGAACTCCTTTCACTCGAAAACTCAAAGAATATAAAAAATTGAAACTTATTCAATACTTCACCAGTTTACGCATTCAAACCTTGAAATACATAAAAACATAATAATGAACACCAATGCATAAACACACCATGTGCAAAAAAAACTACTTTTCTATTATCTCTGTGTATCTATACAGATGTTTACAAAAACTAGACTACAACAGAGTCCATGTTCTCTCAATCTCTCATAACCTGACTCTATCATGAGTTATGCTTCTAAGAGATTCTACCAAGATCTCTCTTTCAAGTCTCCCAATTACAAAAGAGGTCTCTACGTGCTTATCCTCTTCACCGCCTTAGTGATATCATTGTCTTAGTTATGACACCATACTCCTACGGATACATTCCATAAATGTTTATCTCGAACTAACTACGACCTGGACCTACTACAGGTAACCATTTAAGGCAACCCTATCCACTACTTGTACAAAGGCATGGCTTGAAATTTATCAACCTTACAACACGAAATCCATATAGGATCAGATTTAAAATTTAAAAATTGGAGGGTCGGTGCCTCTTGCTTTCTCCATTGCGCATATGTGTGTTGGTGTGCTAGTGCATTGCTGAGGTGGAGTGATGCTCCTACATCACTATCCTTCAAACTATCTGGTGTAGTGAGTGTGGGTTCATTCAATGATGCATTCAAGTTTCTCTTAGTACAAGATAGAGGTAGTGATCAAAGTGATTTGAGAAAGATGATCAATTTGTTGATTTATCCTATGTGTTGGTAGTTACTCAGTTAGCAAAACAATCCCTAATTTTTCCATTGATCCATATCCAAACGATGGACATTCAGGCATGTTTTTAATCCAGAGAACCAGTGACTTTCGATCTATGGAACATTGAAATCATTCATCTTAGGAAATATAATACATGTTCTTGAAAATGATAGTGATTGCTTTGCAAATTGGGTAGATTGGATTGCTTTGTTGGTGCAACCAACTTTGATCCAAATCCAATAGTTACCCAGGAAATCTTTTCAAAACGAAGCCATAAATTGCAATACATAAATTTTATTTCTTAGAGAACCAAACACGATTTCGGAGGAGATCACGTAGCTTTCAACAATAGCTACCATATATAGATCATTGCCTTTTGATCTAGACTTGCTGGGAAAATTAGAATTAGAAACTCAACAATTCAGAGGCATTATAGATATCTAAGTAAGCTTCATTATGGGTGATATCAAGACTCGATCTAGCAGATAACTTGTTAAGATTGAGAAGATATTTAATTTGGTAGGACAGATCCAATCCTTCAGATCTGACAGTCGACTAGCCACATTCTCTCTAATATATCTTTATTCAAAGGCATCAGTACCAATTCTTTGCAAGAATTTACCATCTTCATTTAATTATATATATATATATATATTTCATGGACTGTGTAGATCTATTGGAGAATAACTCAATATGCAAAGCCACAAACCAATACTATTGAAAAATACATTTTCATCTTAAATCCATAAAAGGTTCGGAGATATATAACCTTGTCTTTGGCCTATTCTTTTAAAAGAGTGTATATCTACTCTTCCTTTTACTTCATGCTCGATCTCTATGGGAGAATTTCCATTCAAAATGACTATTTAATGGGAGGTTGTGTTTCTTCATGCCTTTGTGCATGGGCTATGTTTGCAATAGATCTACTCGATCTAAAACTTACAACAGGAAAGATCATAGCTTCAAATGCTCATCTTGCATGGAAAACTATCATGGTGTTATTATACCCTTAGGACTATAAGAGCTTTGATATTATCACCATTTCTTCACCATGAATCTAATACCAATTGATAAAATATGCACAAGAACAACAATATGATGGAAAAGGCTCACTATCCAACTTCCAATGTATTCACATCAATGGTACATATTTATAGTACAATGGGTGATGTTATCTCATAGAGATATTTTCTCTAGATCCTAAAATCATGCATGATGATTAGGCCAGGAAATTCTAACTAACTCATTAGTCATCACTTGAGGATATATTACTAATGTCCTAAATGAATAATACAAATATAGGTGACAATTAAACTTAGTTATTGGTTAAGGTAATCCATAGGCTAACACGTGTTAGGGTTGATGGCCTAAAATAGGTAGTGTAAGAAGGTGTTGATATTTGAATTGGTTAATATTGAAACAACAACCTCATGAGGAAATGAAACCCCTTTCATTTTTATAGAGGTGGTACTCTTTGAATTCGTAAAAAGAATTATCTTTGAAGATCTTTGGGACAACAATATACATGTAGGAGAATGCTAATCAACAATCTCCAAATCTTTATTATTCAAATAAATATAGAAATATATTTTCAATGAAATAATGAATATAGAAATAGGAAAAGTTCCTGAGAAAGGGACCAGGAATCCACTCATAAAATATTTTTGTAGAAAAGTTATATATAGATAAAAAAGTTATAACACAAATCTCACATCCATTACAATATTAAATATTTTTTTATCACATTTAAATAAAGGAATAAAAATGGTTTAGATATAAGAGAACTTTAAAAAAGTCTTTCTATTAAAATCAAAACAAGATTTTGATAGGTCAACTTCAAATATCTATTACTCAAATGCTTAGAGTTCAAAGATACAATTAAAATTAACCCTGAAATAGTTCTCTTAGATTTTATCAAAAAAATAATATCGTCTTTGATAGTCTTATGAAAATAAAATCATTCATCCAAGATGGACTGGGATTGGGGCCCCCGTGGACCATATTACATATTAAATATTTTTTATCACATCTAAATAAATGAAGACAAATGGTCCAAATATAAGAGAACTTTAAAAAATTCTTTCTATTAAAATCAAAACAAGATTTTGATAGGTCAACATCAAATATCTTTTACTCAAATGATTAGAGTTCAAAGATACAATTAAAATTAACCCTGAAATATTTCTCTTTGATTTTCTCAAAAAAATAATATTGTCTTTGATAGTCTTATGAAAATAAAATCATTCGTCCAATATGGGCTGGGATTGGGGCCCTCGTGGACCATAAAATATAAATTAGAAGAAGAGAAGAGCGGGAAAATAATGTGAACAAGGTGTGAGAAAAGTAATACCTGAAAAGAAGATAAGAGGGAATAATCATAATTCAACTATTTCTTCTTAAGGAAGATAAAAATATAACTAGTTGAATTCTGAAAGTACAAGGAAATGGATGTGATCAATTCAGATTTACTGTAATGGAATCTCTCACGTCTCATTTTTGGGCCATTGTTGCTCTTATATTTTTTTTAGCGACATTTTATTCACCAGTTCCAACTGCTTCTTTTTGGTTTTCCTTAGTAATCTTGATTAAAGATGATTTTAACCACTTTTCAATATAATCATGTAAAGGAGAAATGATCACTTTGTGTTTAACTTTTATATCAAATAATGTACCTTCAATTTTTGTATAATCAATAGAAAGTTGTTGTAATGTAATTTCGATGTCTTCATTTATGTTTACATACTCAAGAATCCAACTTTCAATGTCCTTTTTTGTATACTCAATCATGTTGTTAATTTTTTTGTTGATAGTCCTTTCAATATTTCAACTTGTTCTTCAACTTGTTGTCTTGTTTGAAAAAATGAATTGACAATTAGCTTTGCATCTTGTACCTCAATAGTAGTGCCCATGAGATCTAATTTTGTCAATTTAGAATAAGCTTCAGCCTCTTTATTACTTAAAGCATTTAAATCACCTAATAATTCTCTTAATATATTGATCCTTTTTTATTGAGCATTCCTTCAATATATTGACAGGAATCAAAGAGGGAAAATATTCTTCTTTTCTTTGGTATTTGGTCATCCCTGAATATTTATAAAAAATGTAGATAATGCATCCTTATAAAATCCATCATCATTTGTTAATTCAACTTGTAAATGTTCCTTGGTATTCTAAATTTTGAAACCAAGAGAGACAAATTTATTTGCTAAATCCCAAGTTTCTAGGATACGCAACATTCTTTTCTTAATATTTTCTTCAACATAGTGCATGGTCTCAAAAGGTAAACTTGATGCCCCTTTATCCTTAGGCTTGTTCGACAACACAGGTATTCCAACAGAGGATGAACACCTTTAGTAACCACTCACATAACCAAATTAAAGATCAACACACCGATGTTTTCACGTGGTAAAACCCCTACGGGGAAACATCCACGACCCCAACCAACGGGACCACTTGGAGCAGTTTATTAATGCAAAATAAAAAGATTACAAAGAGATTTTACAAGAGAGTTTCTCACAATCTATCATCGACAAATGACCCTCCATGCTCTTTAAATAGAGATCATGGACCAATCGGGTGCTAAGCCACATATCAATGGCCGTTAAGATAGAGGAGAGTATGAATCGTCAGATCACTCTATGTCGGGAACATATCATGACTGTCGGATTTCCTAACTACAAATGCATACTAATGCATACTAAAGAAACACACTTTTACCTAACAACACATTAGACCAGGTAGTTATTAACTAACTCCTTAGTGTCTAAATATCCTAACATCCCCCCTTAAGAACAACTTGGGATAGGATTGAAGGATTTACAATGTTCACACAATAGGAGAAGGAAGGAGGCATTAGAGCCTATCCCCCCTTAATGACATCTTCTTGAACTCTTAACATATTACAGAATAAAATATTACATGTCTAACCTTGGTCCACACCTAATACCCAATCAACATCATATCCTCTTGCTTACACAAGAACAACCCTATAGCCAATTCGACTTACATCTGCATGACCAAAAACCTATATGATTATTCATGTATTCATTAGCCTTTATAAAGTTACAACATTTCTTATTTATAGGATTTACAGTAGGAGAAAACTTGAAGAAAAGGTGCCCAAAAAATGGTTAGAGATCCATGTAGGTCATTGGCTACAAATCCTACAAATCTCAGGATTCTGTTACAGTCGACTACCAAGTTGGATTACCTGTCAACTACCAGTTGACCTTAATTCAATATTTAGTCGATTTCCACATGCCTTCATGTCGACCTTTTTTTAGTTGACCTTCTCAACTTGTTGTCGATGTATTTATTATGTCGAGTCACCTTGACCTTCGACTTCAATTTTCTTGAAAATAGAGACAAATTCATTATATACTTGATAAAAATAGTAATTAACCTTTTGTCTCCACAAACCCTAGTACCACATAGTCACTAGATCAATTTTACAGTTTACTCTTTTCCTGATACTCAAACCCTTGAAGATATGGTAGTAAGTAATAGAAAATATCAAGTAGGAGGCCATATAGAATTTATTGTCCCTTTTAAAATTTGACAACTGTGTATAAATTTGTGAAGAAATGATTTTCCCCCAATCGAAAAGTGCTTCTTCATGAATTGTAAAATAAAAATTGTAGAGTTCCAACCGAGGGATAGTTGTTGTAGATTCCTTACATGTGATTCTGGTGAAGATCCATGCCACCTCTTGATAGGGATTTTTTAATGAATTGATTTAAATTCTTGATATATGTTTAGACATTGTTGTAGGATATTCTAGATATTCTTGTAATATCTCTAATCCATTATCCTTTTCTTTTAGAAAGTTCCTTTCTTCCTCTCCCTTGAATGTAATGGTGGACTTTAGTAATTTCAACATTTTCATTAAAAACTGATAGTGCTAAAGAAATAGGGGACTCATTCTGGATTTGGATTTCCCTTCGACTTTGGACGAATTTGTCAGCACACCAGGAAATTACTTCTTTACAATTGAAAACTTCAGGTACACATCCAACTAAAGCAATAATTGATGTCCAAAATCTGTTTTCATTTCTCTCTAGTAGAGGAAGTGAAAAATAACACCAATAATATCTATACCAATGAAATTTATGGTCTTATTGGCCAAATAAGTTAAGAGTATCTCCACATAATTGTTTTCTTCTGATGGCCATTTTGGTGAAGTTAGTGGACTCTCGTAAAATTCCTTTGGATGGTCATTTCAAACTAAATCTTTTCTCGGTAATATAATTTAAAACCTTTTTTTTATGAATAATTTAATATTCCCTGGATGGGGTGACATTTGTCTAGTAGAGGCAACCTAGCACTCATGTGGGTAGGGGAGTTAATACCCCCAGTCGCCAGAATCATATCCATCCTACTCAACATTACTAGAATTCATGTTGTAGTGATGTTGGTGTGCTATTGTGGTAAGGGAAATTTAATGGATCTCATTGTCAACTAGCTACAAAGCACTGGAGAAGGTACGATGCAATTGGTTGGAATCACCTCCATATTCATGGTGCTTCTTTCAGTCACCTCAATGGTTTCTATGAAGGTAAGATCTCAAAGGAATTTTCTCATTCCACAATTTCATTTGGAACTCATTTTCTTTTAGCATTCCAAGCCTCCTTACCTCATGAACTCTATTCTCTATCCATAGGATTCCCTCTCCATGCTCGTGTCCATTATTTTTCCATTCCTCACCTATACCATGCCCATATCCTACTTATCACTAGAATGGATTCTTGGTTTTCCTCTCATCCTCCTTCCTTGTCGTAACTCCACCATTTCGAGAGAGCGAGGCAAGCCCAAATGAGGGCCGACTTACTACAACTTCATATCCCAGTGCAATCACCCAATCCCCTTGTTTCCCTCTAATATGTCAACCATATATATTATTCCCTCCCTCTCCAACCAGAATTGGCTTGAGAATACCCAACCTCCTCTCGAAATCCTAGAGTCTCCTCCTCACCTCTTTGACATCATGGTTGATTTAGGGGACTACCCAATTGAGGAATAAATTCCTCCATATGGGCTAGAAATGACCTCAACATTACCAGATCCCTTCAACAACACCATCCCCTCTACTCATCCCAAAATGACGTTAGGTGGTTGTGTGGTTGAGGAATAAATTCCCCCCAGCTGGTTGAAATAATAGACAGTAAGGAACTTCCTGACCACCATGAAGGTAACCGACTGGTTGGCTATGGAAGAGACTCCACCAAATGATTTTAATGCAACAACAAAACAACATAAGGAAATAGTTGGGAGAACTAAAAATCCTTCGCTCAACCCACACCATTTCTCGGATGGCCACCTTTAGCTGATTTTCGAGATGCGTCGGAACATGGAGGAATAACTCCACAATTAGAGCATCCTCAGCTGTCGCATGGACCTCCTTATCGACTCCCTGTCTGGTGCACCGGCCCAGAAGTGTTGTTCGACTTGAATCCATTTGTTTGTCTTCACTTACAACAATTATGAACACCTGGGTTCATCGAAACTCTATTTTCTCTTTCATTTTGTTCTACAGGAATTAGTTATAGTCAAATTTTCTTTTATTTAAAACCTTGGTTTTTGGCAATAGCCATGTCTATATTTTTTGTAGGTCACCTGTTCTGGTTTCCATGCATGTGGAAGAATAGGTGGAAAAATATGAAAAATGTATTGACATGGCGTTTATTTAAGGTAATACAATATATTTTATTTACAAAAATAAAACTAAATAAGTTAATATGAATTAAATGGAAATTACCTCGAGAAATATGTTATTTTTAATGACCTTTTCAAAAATTAATTTGAAGTTATCTTACGTAGGATTTAGAATTAAATGAATCTTGAGACAAGTGAAAAAGGAAAAGCATACATCTAGGTGGGGAAGTGAAGATGGAAGAAAGAGGAGATACCAACCCGTGAGTCCTCCAACTCACGAACCCACCGTGACATGAAAAATGACTACACATTATTATTGTTCAGTCGGATGGAAACATAACAAAATTTACAAGACTTGAAGACCCCTGAATTCATAGTGGGAAGAAAAAGAAATAAGAATCTAAGTATAGAGAAAAATGTAGATCACAAAAAACATGGATCATTTTAGTGATGGCAAAGAAACAATCTTATGAAAGAGTGAAAAGGACACACCCGTGAGTCTGCTAACCTGCTGATATGAAAAGAAACTTAAAATATGACTAAGTCATGGTGCAATATGTAGGCGGCATAGAAACAAAAGTGTAATTTATCTAACATGGAACTTTGACAAGGAGACTTGTGAACCCGCTATGAAATAAGATAATTTTTCTAAGTAAAGAAAATAATTATAGCTAGATCATATACATGTCAACAAAAGCGTATTATTAAATATTGAAGGAAGATAGAATAGTATTATGGCGAGGAGGAAATAAAAACTCTCATGTGAATGAATATTGACTAGCCACCTCCCTTAATATTATAATATTGTTAGGATGTTTTCTCTTATCTGCTTCTCATTACGAACTCACTAGTCGTAAGTGAGCGAGATTACTTTTATATATTTGTTTGGATATCGATAGTTCGTCTAGTTATTTCACAAAATGATTTTTTGTAATTCTTCGATAGGGTTATAATTTATTCACTTAACCTATTGAAAATAAGAACTCGACCTATATGATATAAAGAGATCCCAATTTTAAGAATCCTTTGGAGATCCACTGCATTTATACACTCAACCTTAAATCGTTTGGAGGTTGAGAGTCTGAGGGAGAAAGACCCTAACTAAGGACCTGACCACCTTTCAGTCAAGTGCTTGGCATATCTATATATCCATTAAACTAAATACTTTTATACATAAATGTTATCTTTATGACTATGGAAGTGATTTTCTTCTTTAGTGTCCATCCCCTAAATAAGAAACCAAAATCAGAAGATATCATTTATCTCTCTTAAGAAAAAGGGAGAGTAGGGATTTTAGGGACAACAAATTAGATCCATCCTTATCAAAGTAATTCTCACTTCTCCCCACTCTGAATGAATTTAGATAAAGCCTCCCTTGTGCATTCATAAGGACATTACCGAGATAACAGATTACTACAAGTCATTGCAAACATCCTCTTATTTTTTTCTACCTATGATTGAGTGAATTGGATTGTTGATGATATTTTAAGACGTCAAATACAACATATTTCATTGGGGCGATAACATACCTACAAAAATGATGTCAAAAACTAAAAACACCGAAAAGGTAAAAATGTATTTACTAACACAAAATTTGTTAGAGATAGTGATGAAAAGGCCTTATTCTTCTTAGTGATTTGGTTGAAGGAATATGGAAGAATAACCCTAGATAATTCAATCAGTAGATATTCTAGCTTTAGGAAGATCAACTAGGTATATTTGCTTTAATCTCCACCCTTGACTACGGAAACCTGTGGTATAATCTATTGAATAAACTCATCGACAATTATGCAGTAAACCAAACAAATAATCTAATATACAAATAAGAATTTTCATGTGTTCCACGGATGAATGGTCAATTTGATCATGACTGACCTATAGAACACTCAAATTAAATATGCACAAGTCATATCTACATTCATTCTTTCAAAAAATAATTTATATCTACACACTATATCAATTGACCATGTCCAACCGGTCCAAATATTAGAATATTTTCCACATAAATGTGGGGAATCCCTAAGAAAACAAATATATTATGCCAAAGTTAGAGTACACGATGGACAAATCCATCAATTCACCATACTTACAATACCCATAAACATATTCATGGTAACTCATTAAAAAAAAAAAAATTATTAGAACTTTCCACATTCCACAAAACTTATCAATGTAAATAGTGCTTGATTTTAGATCTAGGAATGTAGACTTGAGATTTGATTACAAAACATCCTCTATTTTTTCTTTTCTATCACTAGATCTAGATATATATATTTCAAATCTATAACATAGATTACATGTGTATAATCAACCAATTCTCTTTATATCTATTCTTTTCAAATGAATTTTAACATGGTAAGGCCCATAGGTCCTTAGAGTTAGAACATCACTTTGATGCCATATGTAATGCCCTGATTTAAAACAAAAATAATTACATAAATTACCACATAAAATTTAATAAATTTAGGAGCACTAAGAGATGAGGAACTCACCTTCTTTGAAGAAACCAATGTACCTATAGTATTGGGATTGGATATTATAGTGATACCTTGATGCCGATCTTAAATATGCCACAAAAAATAGGGGACGACTCTCCACCCAACTGTAGACCTTTCTACTTTAATATTCAGTAGCAGGTCACCCTCAAGCCCTCAATCTACAATTGATCTAGCAATATTAAGCCTTTCCCTATATATAGACCATCCAAGGTGATATATGCCTTTTATCCTTATTTTCCCTCTTTGTATAGAGTCCATATGTGGTAAATAACTAGATCCCCTAGGATCTTTTATTTACTTCTTTATTATATTTTAAGGTTTCTCAATAATTTTTGTTACTTATTTTACCCTTTTCTTTAATTAGACACATATTCATAATAAGTATTTATTATGACGCCCTTTAGGATAATTATTATATACTTCTCTATTATTATTTATTCATATAAATAGTACTTATTATGATTTTTTTAGGAGAATTGTTATATTCCTATTATTATTATTAATTATTTATAACTTTAATAATAATATGGGGCATGATAGATTTGCTCATTTGGGCTATCAATCCTCCGAGTTCACACAATTTCTTGGATGTTTAATCACCTTCGGATGAGTCTATCCTTGAAGCCATGACTATGGTTGATAAACCATGGCACTACAAGGAAAACACTTTGTAGTGAAGGTTTTTACGGAACCTCCCTAAAAACATTATCACTTCTCTTTTTATAGAGAAGGTTGTTAGCATATGTGGGTGGTTGGAGGTTGTTGGAGAGGTTTTGATGTTGGTGAGCCTCGATCATACCAATGCACTAGAGTTCTCATAAACATAACTCCCCAATTCTTAACTAATAAAGAACATTGCTAATCATTATTACTATAAAATGCTAAAATATCCTTTTTTATTTAAAAAAATAAAATTCATATTGGTACTCCATGATAAACTAAGAGCACTAGTGCATGTATAAAGGATGCATTGAATAAATCTAGAACAATTGGTTATTCAATAAAAAAATCTAATTTAAAAAATGAAAATACCTTTCCTAGTGTGCTTAAAAAACCCAACCTCCCTGGTGAGTATACAATAATGGCACACCGAACAACAATAATGATGCACTTAATAGTACTATAGCCTTGATATTTTTTAATATATAGCCAAAAATACAACCAGTGCATTAATCATACTACCACACATCGGTGCATATTACTTTATGTTGCACCATGATAGGCTATAGTAAAATGTGTATTGATGTGTTTTGTGTTAGGAAATAAGACACACTTCCACACTAAACCTATATAAATAGAGGAAGAAGGATTTAATCAAGAAAGTAAATGACAAATTAAACACATAGTACATAGATATTTTATGCCGGAAACCCAAATTGGGAAAACCATCATTACTTGAGTGTTCTAATCTCTTGTTGTCTTATTCATTTAGAATAAAAGATTGCACGTCTAACCTTGATCCATACCTAAGACACAATCAACATCATATCCTCTTTATTACAAAAGAAAGACCTAGTAGACAATTTGACTTACATATGCATGACCAACAACCTCTATGATTATTGATTTATTCATTATCCTTTATGACCTTACAACACACCTTATTTATAGGATTTACAACAGGAAAAACCCTAAAAAAAGGCCCCAAAAGATGGTTACAGATCCATCCAGATCATTGGCTATAAATATCGTGAATATTAGTATTATGTTAGATTCGACTACCAGGTCAGATTACCAGTCGACTACCAATCAACCTTCGTTTGATGTTTAGTTGGTCTCTACATGCTCACCTGTCAACCTCTTATCGTTTGACCTCTTCAACTTGATGCCGATTTCTTTACCATGTTGAACCACCTCGACCTTAGAATTCAAATTTACTTGGTTAACTAACCTTTGCCGTTGTCGATCCACCTTAACTTCGTCTTTACCTATTCGAACCACCTTGACCTTCGACTTTGACTATCAATCGATCCACCTGGAATTTCACTTCAAAGAATATAACAACCCAACAGTCTACCACTTGTTATCTTTTTTACTGAAACCGGGAGACCTTTGAAATTTTATTCACAGAATCAAGGCAATAATTCCCATTTCCTCTCTACACCAAGAGAACTTCACAACACTCACAGACTTAGTCAACGAGTTTGCTAAGTTTTCCAACGTGTCTACTTTCTCCATCAACACCTTGTTTCTTTCCACCACGTCTCTCAAGAAATTGTATTATACATCAATGTTCTTAGTCTTCAAATGATAAGAAGGGTTCTTTGCTTGAAATATCATGATTTGACTGTCACAACGTATCTTCATAGCTCTCTTCTCAAACTTGATTCCTAAACACAACCTTTGCATCCAAACTGCTTCTTTTATTCCATGAGTGGCTACCATGTATTCAACTTCTATTATTGACAAGGCTACGACCACATGTATCTTACTCATCCAACTGATTTCTCCATCGAACATCTTGAAGACATACCGACTTTTTAACCTTCGTCGATCCATATCTATAGCTTAGTCGACGTCGAAAAAGACATGTACATTTAATTCAGTCACCTCCTAGATTTCATTGATAACATATAGCATAATATTTTGTGCCACAAAAATACCCGAATACTCTCTTGACAATTTTCTAGTGGTCCTTCCGAGGTTTCGAAATGTATCTACTCAACACTCCCACTCCATGGGAAATGTCTGGTCGAGTGCAGACCATCGCATAGATTAGGATACAAACAACACTTGCATAGGGAACTTGTTCCATGTCCTCTATTTATTCACGTGTCTTTGGACATTATTCAACATCTATCCTTGCTCCCACATGAATTGACACCTTCACCGGTTTGCAATCTTGCATGTTGAAACATTTCAAAGTTGTTTCAACATGCTTCGTCTGGTTCAACCAAAGATTTCTAGTTGCTCGATATATCTTAATCTCCATTCCTAGAATGAAGTGAGATGCACCAAGATATTTCATGTTGAACTTGGAGGATATATACTTATTCAACTCCTTTATTGCATCCATGATGTTTCTAATCAACAACATGTCATTGACATACAAAGCTACATATATGAAACACCCACCTTCTTCTTTGAGATATATTCAGTGATCAACTTTGCTTCTCACAAATCCCAAAGTAAGGATGTATGTGTCTAACTTTTGGTACCACATCCTTGGTGGTTTATCTAGACCTTAAAGGGATATTTTCAGTTTACACACCAAATATTTATTTCCCTTTACTACAAATCCTTTAGGATGTTTCATGTAGATTTATTCTTTCAGGTCCCCATGTAGTAACATTGTCTTCACATCCATCTATTCTATTTCCAAATCAAATGTCACAACAAAGAAATTAGTATTCTAATGGAAGTTAATTTTTCAATAAGGGAAAAAATCTCACTGAAGTCAACTCTATCAACTTGGGAATATCCTTTCACTACTAGTCAAGCTTCAAATTTATTGACTTGACTTGTTGCATTCAATGTTCTTCTTGAATATCCATTTTCTGTTGATAGGATTTCTTCCACTAGGAAACTTGACTAAGTGCCATGTCTCATTCTTGTGCAAGGATTCCATCCCTTCAACCATGGAGTCCTTCCAAATTTTTCCCTTTACTGATTCAACTGACTCCTCAGCCGACTTGGGCACATCGTCAATGGCAGTTAACATGAATTCATAATAAAAGTCGAGTGGACTATACCTTTCAACTAGTTTTCTCACTCTTTCTAGCCTTCTTACAACCAAAGTTGGTTGTTCCACCTCTTCCTCTGATTTAGTCGACTCATCTGAATCATCTTCTTTGTTCCTTAGTTCAAACCACACCATATCAAGATTATTCTCATTATGAACAATTTCCTCAGGATTGGACTTACTTATGACTTCTATGAAGATCAAATATTGACTGTACATTGGTTTCCTTGAGGTAGGATCCCATAGCTTATATCCTTTCATTCCTTCTATGTATCCAATGAAAATATATTTGTTTTCCTTCTTGTCTAGCTTGTTCCTCTTTTCCTTGGGAACATGCACAAATGCATCACAACCAAATACTTTGATATTTGAAACCGAATGATTATTACCCGATCATACCTCATGTGGATTCATTTCAAATAGTTTTGATGAAGGAGAAATATTCAATAGATATTTTGTAGTGTCGACTGCTTCCACCAAGAATTCTTGTGTGAGCCCAACACCATTGAGTATGCTCCTTTCCTTGTCCATCAACGTTTTGTTCATTCTCTCAGAAACTCCTTTTTTGTGTGGGGTATATGGTGTGGTAGTTTGGTATTCTATGCCACACTTCTTGCAGAACTGATCAAATTATTTTCCACATAATTCACCACCGTTGTTAGTTCTCAACACCTTAATCGTATTATCTCTTTAGTTTTCTACAAGAGATTTAAACTCTTTGAATTTGTCGAAAACCTATGATTTATTTCTTGGGAAATATATCCATGTATTCCTAGAAAAATCATATATGAAGGAGACATAATACAGGGACCCTCCATGTGGAGGCATTGTAACAGGACCAAACACATCACTATGAACCAACTCTAGAATCCCAATTTCGCTTGTCACTACAGATGGTAACCTCACCCAAATTTTTTTCCATATATACAATTTTCACAAAATTCGACTTCTAAATTACATTATGGAAAGTATTCGACTATACATTTATTATGCATCGCTTTAATTCCTTTTTCTCCAATGTGTCCCATTCTCTCGTGCCATAGCATGGTCGGGTCGACTTTATGAACAACAATATTGTTGCATCTAGTCAAGCTGACACTCCCTAGAAACTTGTATAGGGTTCCAATCTCAACTCCTTTCATTAGTACTAACGCACCTCTAACCATCTTGCAGAGGATCCTTATAAAATAGAGTGTGTACGCCAACATCACTCATATTACTAACAAATATCAGGTTTCTTTCTAAACCAAGAATGTGTAGAAAACTTGGAAGGTTTCTACTCCTCCCATCTTGTAGTATCCATCAAATGCTTTCTCATTTGACAATTTGGGTTATCGATTCATCCCCCAAGAACACTTATCCTCTTTCATATCATTCATATTTGTAGAAACATTCTCCATATGGTGTCATATGATAGGATTCTGATGAGTTGATCAACCAAACATTTTGATTCGACTATGTGATGGTCAACACTAGGTACACATCGGCTCCCTTATCTAGAATCGTCTTTCTCTTAGTCGACTACTTCACATCGGATCCTGTATAGAATTCCATCTCCTTTGATTTGTAGTCCTTTTTGTAATTCTCAACTTTACCACATTTCCAGCATCTTCTTATTGACTAAACTGGGGATTAAGATCTACCCTTGAACTTAGAATTTCTATCGGACAATTTTCCTTTATCTCTATCAATCGGTCAACCTCTCACCACTAAAGCATCTCTGGTCAATCCTTCCATTTTCTTTCTTCTCATTTCTTTTGATAGTAGAGATGCAACCATGTCTTCTAGTGTGGTTGTATTACTCCCTACTAGATCCCATATAAACTTTTTTTTATTTGGAGTCTTAGGTGGTTAATTGAGTCATGAAATTGTTTTAGGGCCAATCACAAGTTGTTTTAGTCATTTATGGTCCATAATAATCCACCATTTCACTTCAAATCACAAAGGGATGTCCATCTTTAAATAATTCCTCATTATGACAAGTTGGTAGCGCAAAGCTCTATTTTAACACTAAGTGCACTATAAACTCATGAAAAAGCTTTGTTTTTTCATTTGAAGACTTTTGAAGTGAAAAAGGTATATCAGAAAGTTTTTCAAGGTTCTTAAATCATCATCAAGTCTTGAGATTCTCTTCTAAAGCTGCAGCTCGCCATCAAAGAAGTATTGTTAAGGTTTTCTTGGAACCAAGGAAGTTTTGTCCTTAGGGGTTTTTGCTCTAATTTTCTTATGTGCAGAAGTATTTGTAGCAGGTGCTTGATATCAAATGGATCCAAGCAAAGACTACTCTGGTCAGGATCTGTGGTCAGGTTTGAACCTACTGGTACTACTCTTATTGAGAAAAACTCTAACCATGTGGACTCCTTCAAGCACATAGGATGCTGGAGGTTTTGTCAAAAGCTAGAAGGGCATCATCTGGAGAAAGAGAGGAAGATTCATATGGTAGCAGCATGGAGAAACATTTTTATCAGTTTTTGTTGAAGATCAAAAACCCTAGCAAGTGTTAAATACATAAAAAAAAAGCATATTACAAACATACTTTGTTTTTAGAGTTTATTGATGGAATTTGTCAAAGAGGGATATGTTTATAGTGACAGTATGGTTCTCTTCAGGGTGCAGGGTATTCATCTTCTAAGAATAAATTCCAAAGGCATTGAGTGTTTGTCTAAAACACTTGGAGTATTACATTTTGGTATAAACCTTTTTGTAAAATGAAGTATGGAGAAGTTTAAATGATTAAGTATGATATATTGAAACATTTAATATGTTATGATGTCAAATTCCAGGTCTTAAAGCATCCTTTTCTAGAATCCATCTCATTTTTTAAAAGGTTTTTAAACAAAATTGTTGAAAACAATCACCTACAAGAGTTTGTAGCGCAAACGGTGTTTTTCCTGTGTATTGTGCTACCAACTCTTCAAACTTTCAACATGGATGAGCTTTGGTCAAAATTCGACATGGAAAGAGGATTTTTGGGTCAAGGTGGCCACATATATTTGAATATAATATCATCCCCCATCAAATCATGTAGGTGGCACTTTGTTTCCTCAGTGGAAACATTCTAGGGATCAAATCCTAGATTGTAGGAATATGACTAGAATTTGGAAATCTGTGTTATCCTGTTTTAGTCATCTTTTTTGGAGATAGATTATGATCAGATGGAAAGATATTTTTGGAACATGAGATTTTTTTTCACAAGAATGAGCTCCTGTTAAAAAACCTCTCATTTTTCCAATAGTTGTTTGGATTCAGGAGATATAGGTGAATCTTTGAGCATCATTTTACAGAAATTTGACAGTTTGTATTTTCCATCCACCTCATAAATTCTAATTTGACTTGGATAAATAAAGATAGGTGAAGAGGTTATTTGATACATTTATTTTGTATCTATATGATCATATAATATCTATAAAGAGAACCAAAAGGAGGAGCTAAAGAGGTGGTTGGATTCAGAGGACTTGGAGAGACTCCTTTGTAAAAGACTTTTGAATGCATATTGGAATATAAGCTTCTTTTGTTGTAGATGTTCATACCTTCATCTTCTTTCTTTTCTGTACCTTTGGGTGAATATTATATTCATGTTTTCCATGTTTATCTAATGACTGATAACTGTCATCTTATCTTGGCATTGATAAACTAGAATTGCAAGTACTCTTACCTGTTATAGATGGCCATTCATGTATGCTTCTGTATGTATGTTTCTGTTGGTATAATAAGTAATCTTCATCATTTACATGTTTATATAAACCTTTTGAACAAGTATAGTTGAAATCCTTATTTGTCTGAGTGTATTCATATGTGTCTGGAGTGAGTGAGACCATATCAAGTCATTCAATTTGATCCAATTGATACCCTTATTTACACATTTGATTAAGTTACCGAGCTCACTTGATTTGCAACCTAGAGTGACTCTTGGAGTGATAAAACTCCCTATAGCCATGACTAAGATATCCCACGAGTCTAGAAAAAAACATAATAGGCTAATATATTTCTCCTCCTCGGTGATTTTAATATCGACAAAAGATAACTAGCTTATAATGGTATTAAACGTATTTAAATGCTTTGTCACCGAAATTCCATCACTCATTCTTAGAAGATACAATTTCTTTCTAAGAAACAACTTGTTTACTAGGGATTTCGATTGGTACAAGCTTCCCAACTTGTCCCACAGTTTCTTCGAGAAATCTTCACCTGAAACATTCAACAACACTTAATCTACAAGACAAAGTTGAATCATACTCCTTTCTCTTCTCTCAAATTTCTCTCATTATTCAGTTGACATACGTATTGGCATCATAACTATAAATACTACTATCCATTGTTCTCTATCTACAAGGAGATATTCAATTTTAAGCTCCCAAAGATTAAAATTATGGCCATTGAATTTTTCGAACTCTATTCTCGAGCTACTTTCCATTCTTTGACACAATCTTTAGCCTTTACAATGTTACAACATTCCTTATTTATAGGATTTACAGTAGGAAAAAACTTGAAGAAAAGGTGCCCAAAAAATGGTTAGAGATCCATGCAGGTCAATGGCTACAAATCCCACAAATCTTAAGATTATGTTACAGTTGACTACCAAGTTCGATAACCCGTCAACTACCAATCGACCTTAATTCAGTCTTCAGTCGATTGCCACACGCCTTCCTATGGACCTTTTTTCAGTTGACCTCCTCAACTTGTTGTCGATATATTTATTATGTCGATCCACCTTGACCTTCGACTTCAACTTTACCTGGTTGATTAACCTTGACCTTCAGCTTGCTATCAATCCACCTCGACTTTGTCTTTACCTGGTCAAACCACCTAAACCTTTGACTTAGAATTTCAATTGATTCACCTCAAGTTTCACTGCAAAGAATATAATAACCCAACATTTTGGTATTGTAGAATGAATTAGTGCATCTTACTGTCAGGCTCACCATATTAGGGAAAAATGAAACAAATTACCAAAAAAGGATTCATTATCACATTTCCTTTTCTATTTCCAACCACTCACACAAGAATCGATGCTCACCCTCCTTTATGGTTTCCTCATTTGTAGTTCCCTATAGCGTCGCTTCCTCAGTTCAATAGCTTCGCCACTAGATTCCATACATTTCCAATTTTAGAAAAAAGTGCACAATTTCATTTTTTATCCATTGACCAACCATACCTCCTCAGTAAAGAAGAGACTAGGTAAATTGTTTGTTACCTCATTTTAATTTTCATCAAATTAAAATTTAAAATTAGGCTTAAATTTGGCATTTTTTTCATTTAAAAAAAATATGGAATGCGTGCTTCATGTGTTTGTCTCACCCCAGACTCAATGCATTGTGTGAATTTAAAATAATCATTGCACATGGTTCATCCCATGAATTTATAAGAAGTATTGCTAGCGATGCGTATAAAACTACACATTTAATCGCTAAAAATAAACATTGTGCACTTGAATGGGGGGTGTGCATTATTGGTGTCTCTCGTATTAGAAAAGGCACCATATTTGCAATAAACACACCAATTCATTCTAGAAAATAAACTTCACTAGTGCACCGAACCGCAATGAAGACCCTTTGACTGGTGTAGTGTCCTGTACTACTAAACCCATAAAAACAATTTGGTACCATTAATTTAAATACAATGCATCATCCTAAAAACACCCATACATATAATAACATTAATTTAAACATGAATGCAAACAAATTAACATTCATACAGATACATACAATGGCTTAAACTTAGAGTAATTACGCAACAAGTAAATCCCATGATAAAATGTAATGCATTGAGGATTTAACATGCATTTAACAAAATTATGATTTTTTTTCAAAATATGCATACACATAGAAGCATATGATTCACTTAGTAATAGATTTTATACACAATAATGAAATCCCGTAAGTAATAACATAAAAACATAGATAAAAGACTTATCGTTTTATCAATAGGTGTGCAACCAACAACAAAGGATGAATGTTCTTCCCAACGTTCACCAAATATTAGCAACAAATCACCCTTGAGTTGGGGCTATAAATCGATGAAAGAGATTGTATATACTATCCACTCACAACTCAACACAACACACAACAAACTAATTCTCCTACAACTATCCCAATCCACTAGCTCTCTTCCACTCAACTTGCACAACCCAAGGAATGGGATCCCCCTTCACTACAAATAATCCCTTAGGCGTTCTCACTTCCCTCTAGGAATCTATCATAGGTTGGATAGGAATATCTATTGTTGGAGAATCCATGGATGTTAGATGCAACAGGAGAAGCTCACAGTAGAAAGATCACTTCTATAGGGTAATATTTCACACAAAATATCACTGTATAGGGCTAACAACCTTCTTCTTCATGAATTTACCACTCCAACAAGATGCCACACATGCCCACTATGGCTTCCTTCAAACTCCAACACTTTTTTCTCCATTGTTGTCCCAAAATTTGAATGTAAAAAATTCTCTTTTTTTCAATAGAAATTTCTTTTCCCCCCATGCAAGTTGACTCTCACACTCCCTAATGTTTATTTTACTCATTTCCATGCTTTCATAACTATGGGATGTGACTTTTCACACCAACCTTCTTACATGTGTTTAATTATTGAGTATTTGATAGAATCAATAGGAAATTAGAAGGTATATACACAATGGTAATTTTAGAAAGTGGGTTGAGATTAACAAACATGGGTAATTCCCCCATGGACCCCTCTCTTAGAAATTTTTTAGACCCTCTCATCTTTTGTGGAAAATTATATCCTATTACTATGTCTGTGTCCATCTACAGTGGGCATTACATTTTATTTTGTTACATGATATACAATGTTTACATATTACATCTTTGTGCCCACATCCATACATCATATTCACATTACATATTTCTAATCCAGGGATTAAAAATGGGGATATAACATTCCCCTCCCCTTATGAATTTCATCTTCCTTGGTGAAAAACGTCATACTCGCATACATATAAATTTTTTTACATCATGGTACTTGGTACTTTTTTGCAAGTTCACAACTCTTGAAGTAGTTTTAACCATCAATCTCTTGTTCCCTGGAACATGCACAACCCAAGGAAGTGTATCCCCTTCTCTACATCATACTCCCTAAGGTTGTACCACTTCCCTTCTTGAGCTCCATCAAAGTTCGGATAGGAACTCTCTGAGATGTGGCTCTAGGAACACTAGCTGCCAAAATGGAGCCTTGCACACTTATACATAAATGTGCATTCAACTTTCTTCAAAATTTATGGGTACTCCTACTGCAAGGTATCCTCATGCTCCCACATAACATCTTTAGGACCATAACAAGTTCATTGAACCTTTACCATGCTTATTGTTTTTCTCCTAATCACTTTGAATTTCTAGTCCACGATGTGCAATAGTTCCACCGGAAAATCCCCATCATGCTCACCTAGATCACAATCCCATAACTTACGTGGTTAGGATTATTAACATATTTCTTTAATAAATACACATGAAACAAATTATGAATTCTTGTGGATTTAGGAAATGAAATCGTGTATGCAATGTGGCCTATCTTGTCTAAAATTTCATATGGGCCATAGTATCTCATTTCCAACTTTGGGAAATTTCTTAATCTTAGTGAGCTCCTTTTTCCCTTTACTTTTAAAAACACATGCTTGCTCACTTTTAATTCCTTATATGTCCTACTTTTATCATCATAAATATTTTTTCTATCTTGTGCAACTTTCAAATTCCACCTAATCTTTACCATATGCTCTTCCATTTTTTTTAGCAATTCTGACCAGTTAAATATTGTGTCTATTGGGTTGTCCCAACTTACTAGCATGTCGCATTTCCTTCCACACAAGGCTTCAAATGAACTCATATTCAATTATGCTTGATACCCATTATTATAAGAAAACTCAACTAGATGAAAGTAGTCTTCCCACTTGGAAGGATTTTCCATTACATACATTCTCAACATATCTTCAATTATGTAGTTAGTCCTCTCCATTTTCCCATCCGAATCTGGATGATATATTGTACTAAAATTCAAGTTAGTATCGAATCCATTAAACAATCCCATCCAAAATTTAGAAATCAACTTGGGATATTTGTCTGACAATATTTCCTTAGGAACACCATGTAGTTGGACAATTTCTTTCATGCAAATTTGTGCATTATTAGTTTCCTTGTGAGTCATTTTTAGTAGTATAAAATGTGTGTTGGATAGTTCATTTGGAAAGTTGGTTGTCATTGATGGAAATACTTAGAGATTGATCTTGAAGATTGATGTGAACCCTTGGAAAGTTCCAGAGATGTTGGATAGTTTATTGACATTTGTACGATTGAGATTGATGGTGTTTTAGTTTGGTACATTTGATGTAGTTTACATGTAGCATCGGAGGTGTGGTTATGGGAACCAAAGTTTATTAAGGAATATGGACATGAAGGATATTAAAATTGTAGGTGATACTACCCTAGATGGATAGTACATGTCGTGTCATTTTCGGTGATATGTGGAACACCACGTGGTTCCTGACAGTTAGGGAGATATGGCATTGTGAAGTTGGAAGCCCCGAAGAATGGTGAATAATCCCTTAGTTGGTTACAAGTATTTAATGAAAGGGTAAATTGGTTGTAAAAAATAATTTCAGGAAGCCCTAACGTTAAGGAAAGAGGTCCTAAAGTGAAGGAAAGAGGTTACTTAGAAAAAATATAAATACACCTCAGGAAGTTTCTCATAAGTACATGATTTATACACACAAGTTCATTAAATATCTATCTAAGTGATCAAGTGATTATTATCTGGTGTAACCAAGGATATTTGAGGCATTTTTCAGAGGGAAGATGAAGTAAAGAAGGTCAAAATTGCAAGGGAGAATGAAGTCTTGTGAGGATGTGCTCTAAGGTATGTTATTTACAGGTCATCTTACCATTTTTGCTATAACTATTTTTCTTGATTGATTCATGTAGTGAAATATGGAGGCTAATGAGAAGACATATCAAGGTACCTATGGTATAAATTTCACTATTGTATTTATGGATATACACTCTGTGGAAGATATTTTTTTCTACTAGTCCTAGAACTAGTCTCAAACAAGTGTTTCAGGTAAGAAGGTCATAATTTTATCATAGAAGATCCAAATTAAGTGAGCCAAAATGCATTGGATAAAGTAAAGTCCGCAGTATTGTTTGTGTGATTTTCAGATCAAGATATCAAATATTCCACGCGTGCCATGATCTACACATTCTCTCTCTAGAATAAGCCAGAATTCAACATGGTTTGCCATTTTTTTTTAACTCCTTTTTTGGGTGGTTCCAAGGAGTGAAACCTGGAGGAATTGTAGAGAATATATTGAAGAATATTTTGTAAAATTTTCAGAACTTCATTCATTACAGGTACGTATTTATGCTTTTTTAAAGTTAGGGTTTATTACTAATCCAAAAACTAATCTTGTGAGACTAAGGAAAACTTTGATGAAGATGTTATTCTCTTGTTTCTGAAGTTGAGGAAGGTATGTAGGTATGTGATCACATACACCCAAGTCTGTTATAGAGTTACAAGTATGTTTATATGATTTTTTTTAGGTTTACATGTTGATGATGTTATGGTGTATGGAACGATTGAGACATATGGTATATGGTTGAGGCACATGGTTTGAGTGTTAAGCCATAATATTGGCTCATTACCCCTTAATTGGGGCATATTATATTAGTAATGTTATTTTATTTATGTCGGCTTTAGGCCATTAGTTGTAATTATACCTCCTAGTCTCCT
>ML781030.1:608308-627771 GCA_009831015.1 Picea engelmannii | reverse complement strand
GTAATGTTATTTTATTTATGTCGGCTTTAGGCCATTAGTTGTAATTATACCTCCTAGTCTCCTATATATACCAAGGAGACATTTTCATTTTGAATCATCTTGTACTTGAACATTTAAGTGGGGTAAAAGGAGTTTTCCCCCTTAAAGAGGCTTATTATCTGAAATTATCTCTTTTTCAAGGCATTAAGTACTTTTTCTGAGGTTTTTCTATGCTATATTGACATTTGGTTCTTAACATTGAGGTACATGATTGGATGCATGTCTTGTTGATGTTGGAATAACACTTGATGAGGCATAGATTACTTCTTGTTTTGGAACATGATTGAGTTGCATGTTGGAGACTTGATGTTTGCATAGTGATTGACTCACATCTTGGTGATATTGACATATTGGTGGAGGTTTTGTGCATGGTTGATATGCATGGTCGGCACATGGTGTGGTATGGTCTTGATGTGCATGTACATGTTTGGTATGCATGGTTGATGGTTGAGGCATATGGTACAGGTTGTAGTGCCTGGTTGATGCACATTTTGGTATAGGTGTTGTTGCATGGTTGATACATGGTTTTATATAGGTCTTGGTGCATGGTTAATGCACTTGTTTTGGTGCAGGTTGTGGTACATGGTTGATTCATGGTTGGAACATAATTTGGTACATGGTTGAGACACATATATTTTGATGGTATGTTAGTTATCTTCGTACATTCTTGGTATAGGAATGTGTTGGTAATATTGGACATCTAGTTGAGACGTGTCCTTGGTATATGATCCATGTGACATGATCTGGTTGACTATCAGTGATAGTGACATGTTGGACAGGTTGATGTGAAAATATGGATACAATGACATGTTGAGAGTGACAGGTTGGATACAGTGATAGGTTGATGTAACAATGAAAGTGTTAGTGTCTGTGATAGTGATAGTGACAGTGATAGTGACATTGCAAGCGATAATGACAATGGATGTGGCAGTGATTGTGGTAGTGATAGTTGGTATACACTTATACTTTAGGGTGGTAGGACGAGAAAAGGGAAGGGGGTTGTAGCCTTTTTTCGGTTGGTACCAGAGAATCAGGAAGTTGGAGCTTCCTTCAGGTTGGAGTTTGAGAACTAGGTGCTTGTAGCCACCTTATGGTTGGATTCAGAGAATCCAGGGGGTTGTATCCTCCTTTTGGTTGGAGCTAAAGAATTTATTGAGTTGTAGCTTCCTTCATGTTGGAGCCTGAAAATAGGGGTTTGTAGCCTCCTTCTAGTTGCAGATGGAGAATTTGGAAGTTGTTACTTCCTATGAATGAATTCTTGATATATATAAGAAAGAATTATGCGGTTTTCTCCCATTTTGGTTTCCACGTAAATATTGATGTACTATGTATTTGATTTGATGTTGTTTATGTGATGCTTCTTATGATTATATGCTCATGATATATTAAATGTAATCATAGATGATACATTGATGATAAGCTATTGAACATTGTTGATAAAGTGAAATAATATATATTATCATTAAAAGTTGTATAGTGTGCTCATACTAATTCAACCCCCTTCCCAGTATTCCAACAATTGGTATAAGAGAAGGTTCCTTCAGGAAAAAAGTTAACCACTCGAAGGAAAATCATGGAGATAAATAGTTTGTATAATAATGGAATACCACAGTTTGATGGAAATAAATTTTCATGCTAGAACAGAAGGATGAAAACATATGTACAAGCATAGGGATTTGATTTTTAGCAATTGGTGGTAGATACATACAAATAACTTATCATTCCTCCAACATATAACGATGGAAAAATACTTAGTCAAAACAATTAAAGGGATAAAAATGCCATCCTAAATGGTTTGGTTGATTCAGTATATGTCAAGGTTATGCATTTGGATTCTGAAAAGGAGATATGGGACAAACTTCAGAATGTTTATGAAGGGGATGCCAAAGTCAAAGGAGCCAAGATTCAAACTTACAAAGGTCAATTTGAACAACTGAAGATGAAATAAGAGGAAGACATTGGATCCTACTTTCTACGAGTTGATGAAATAATGAATGTTATTAAAGGTTTGTGAGAAGAAATGAAAGAACCAATCATTGTTCAAAAAGCACTAAGGTCTCTAAAAATGAGATTTGATCCGAATATTTAATCCCTAGAAGAAAGAGTAGACCTAGGTGTGATAAGCATGGATGAGCTACATGGAATATTTGCATCCTATGAAATGAGGACAGTACAGGAAAATCCATGCACAAAAGAAGAAGCCTTTAAAGAATACAAAAGGACAAAGAAGAAGACAAATCCCAAGTCAAATCCAAATTGCATATGTAGCAATGATATATATGAGGAGGAAGAAATATCCAACTTCGTAAGGAAGCTGAAGAGAGGAACCGAAAAGTGCAAAGGTATGCTTCCATTAAAATGTTTTAATTGTGGTAAAATTGGTCATTTTGCAAATAAGTTTTCTTATGCTAAAAAGTTAGATAGTGATGAAGAGGAAGATCCCAAGAAAGAAAAGAAATATCAAAAGGGAAACATGAAAGATAAAAGGAAAGTCTTCAAAAAAAATATCTACTCAAGAGAAGACAATTGTTCAACCGATGAATATGATGAAAGTGATAGTGACTCAGAGAAAGTACTCTTTATGGCTACAGAAAATAAGAAAAATGACGAAGAAGGTGAAGTGGATCTTGAGGTAGAATTAATTAGTTCTTTCACTGAGCTAAAGAAAGAAAGGAATAAAAATAAATCCTTCGAAGAATAAAGCATCCACTTGAAAACCCTACTTCAAGAAGTAAAAAGAAAGAAAAAAGTAATGCAAATCCAAATGATAAAGAAAGAAAACGAGTGTGAGAAGATCGAAAAAGAAATCGTGACATTGAGAGTTGAAGTCAACAAGATCAGCAATAACTTGAAAAGTTCTCAAGTGTTATAAAACATTCTCAATAGTCAAACACCATATAATGAAAAATATGGAATAGGATACAAGAATGTTCATTTTGAGGAAGGTTCAAGCTCTATGAAGAAAGAAAAAGAACAAAGGAGTTATGGATAAGTTCTCAAACAAAGGAATCATTGTTGACATGAATCATAAAGGAATGAATACATAAGACCTTCTACATTTAGGAAACAAATAATCTTCAATCACTGTGAAAGAAATAACCAAAGAGAATATCTCAATCAATCAAGGAAGAATTGCAGAAGGACTACACCACAAAGAAGATCTTTCATTCCCAGGTATGTAAATTTATTTTATGGTCATTGTTTTAAGTTTACTAACTTTAAACATAGGCCTATGAAATAAATGATCATACAAGAAATGCATATGTGGCTCCACATAATATTGGATGTTACAAATTCCACAACTATGGAAACATAGCTCAAAATTGTAGAAGCGTGATAAAGCCTCCCATGAAAGTAAATGCCGATGAAGGATACAAGAAGGCTTGGAAAAGAAGTGAAGAACACGAAGATTAGGTAATTGAATAACAGGTCTAAGGAATCATAATTATAGGATTTGCAATAGCACATGATCGTGATGAATTTATAGGAAAAGAGTAAAGTGTCAAAATTCAGCCAGAGGATGAAGAAGAATATGTTAAAACTTAGGATGATGAGAGAATTCAAAAATAGTATGAAGAGTAACATGTCTCCACAAATAAAGAGGAACATTACTCTGAATTAGACGGGGTATTTTTTTGAGCTATCTGACTTGGAGACTACTAGTAAATATGAATATTGAACTGGGGGACTCGGTGGAGTAGCTACTACAAATCAAAGAACCATCTTTCGAGAAGTATGAGGTGTTTACAGAGAAAAAATTAGAACAATCAGATAACAAAAGTACAAAATGACAGATTGATTGATTATGGAAGCAATGTTCCCACACAAGTTTCAGTTAGCAGTCACACATGCATAAGTTTATGATAATATTGCATGTATGTATTCATGGAGGTATATCTCTAGTATAGGTTGTTCCAAACATGTAGAGTTTGATGAAAAAATATATCATATCAGTGGACATATTTGATTTCATTTCATCAACATGAACGTGTGATGATAAGTTGTAGTATATTCAAGTGAAATACTCAGAGTGGTGCAATGACATATGGGTCAACAATGTGGACATTTGAGTATAAAGGTTATGAATAATTTGTAACATATGGACAAATATGGATTCGTGAGATGCTTAGCTAGTGCATGAAACATAGGTCAGATGCATAGCATCCTATTTACAATTGGAATCAGTGGAATTAGTTGGTCACAGAAAGGGAAGAAGAGAAAGGCACAACAGAACGGGGAAAGAGAAACCATCAACATGAGCTATATCATCAAAAGGACATTATTGAATAGTATGGTCAAGTGAACATGACAAATAAATGGAGAAATCAAAATTTGAATGATTTTTATATATGTAAGTGAAATTCAAGAGGAAGCACCAATGGACAATAAACAACAATGGAAGAAAACAAAGGAAACATATAAATGTAGCCCTACATCGATCTACAGAACATCATCCAGATAATTCAAGTCATCGGAGAGAGAGAGAGATTGATAAAGTAAGATCAATAACATACAGATAGTAAAGCATACCCATAGGGGGAGCTATTCTTTTACTCATGATTGATTACAATAGGTATAGTGACAGGAGGAGAAATTGATAGGGGGAGTTACACTTTTTAGTCAAAGAGGTAGAAAAAGAACACATGCATAAATATAAGGGTAGTAGCCCCAAGGGAAGATACTCATTTCTATTGATGTAAAATGGGGAGAGATAGAAACATTGATGAGGAATAATGATCATAGGGGGCGAATGCACATGAGTGTTTCCATGTCTAAGTGTTTCAATAAATGTTGGTGTTGCCATCAATGCCAAAGGGGGATATTCTTGGACAATTGGTTTGGTGTAATGTACCTAGGGACGTAATATGGGGGGTTAATATGGGAGGTACTCCATGGGAATGGGGTAATGTATTAGTAGTGGAGTTCATTCAATTTAAGGTGGACTAGTTCCACCATGGTATTAAATAATGCCCACTATGGTAGTTACAACATCGGGGATTGAAGATCGACGATGTGTCAGTGCAGAAATTTTCAGTAATTTAACTCTTCAAGATTTCTCTGACCCCAAACCAATGCATTCATCATCAACTATCGAGGGTTTATCATGGCTCATATCAATGTTTAGTCCTCTTGTATTCTGTTGACACCGATGGGAATCGACTATATATTGAATCTACATGAAAAATAACTAATGCAAACTTACTCTTCATTTTACCGACGTCGATGGTGCATTGGTGATTGACGATTATTGTTACTATGTGGCTATTTTACCTGCATGGATTTTGCTGATGCCGAACACAAGTGCGTTAGTCACAATGTTGGCTACAAATTCTTAGTTAAAATTCCAAGTTATTTTAGACTCAAGGTTTCATTTAATAAGTTCAAACAAATCCGAATTGATTGATAAAAATCATGAAACCAAAATAAACCATCCCTCCATAGTGAACTTAATTCAGATAGTAAATCAAAAGAAACAAGTGGTACCCAAAAGTGATAGAATTTCATAAAGCTTTTAGGGTGTGTTGAGTGCTCAACACAATGGCAACCAACTATCCAAATGTAATGTACCTAGGGACGTAATATGGGGGGTTAATATGGGAGGTACTCCATGGGAATGGGGTAATGTATTAGTAGTGGAGTTCATTCAATTTAAGGTGGACTAGTTCCACCATGGTATTAAATAATGCCCACTATGGTAGTTACATATAATAATGGGTAGTTATAAATAATAAATGATGTTTCTAGAAGATACCCTCTCTAGAATGTTCCTAGTAGATAGTAAATGTTATATAAGGAAATGTAAGAAATGTATTTGATATGGTGAAGTATATTGTGAATGTAAAAGGAAGTATTTCTTGAGGAGTATTATCCTTCGTTGAGGATTAATGTATGGTGTTACCCTACCTCAAGGGTTTTCTCTATGTATTGTGTCCATTTTTATGGTGAATGGTTTTGGTGTTTATTATTTTTATTCTATGAGTATATTTACATATATATATTCGTTATATATCATTTTGTATCAGAGATCTTTCCTTTGGAAAGAAGAGAAGCATTTTTATATTTTTTTGCAAAATGTTTTTTAAGAAAAAAAAGACGGTGACAAACTTCAGGCTTAGATATGAGACTTCTTCTTGGATTTTTCAGAAAGTAACTGATATTTGGCTTCTTCTTGGAAAAATAACCAAATTCAAAAAAAAAAATGTCGAAACGGAGTATGGGAAGTTAAGTTATGAACATTTTAAATTCGACAGTTTTTCAAGGTTTTTCTTGAAAAAGACACAATTTTCTACAGTAAGTTATTTTTTGAAAACCCTAGTTTTTGTTGAAGATTTTTCCTAAGAAATATGTTTTTTACTGGAAAATATGATGGTTATAGTATTTAATAGTTCATAAAATACAGGAAGCAATGCTAGAAAGAGAAGTGGAAACATTGTCTACACCATGGTTTAAGAGATGATGCTTTCATATGGTGGAAATCATTTAAATATGGTGATTTCATGGCACTTTTTGATGAAGCATATGGAAAATTCATTTTAGATAAATGGTATTGTGTTGATAAGGGGTGAAATAAGGTTTTATTTTCATATGGAAAATCTATATTACAGGTTCATGGATGTATTCAAAAAGAAAATATCATTATTTCTATTAACCCTAGTTGCCAACAAAATTTTATCAATGTTCAGTTGGTTAATAGATTACAAGTTCCAACCAAAAATATTCAAAGCACATAGGTTGTGAGTGAAAATGTGGAAATTTTTAAAGATCTCAAGATTACTATGGATAAATATGTTTTTCATTCATATTTTTATGTTATGGATATGGATGAAGTGGATATTTTTGGGGGATATCCTTGGATAGAATCAATGAGTACTATTAATATCAATGTGAAAAATAAGTTTTTGCAGTTGTGGTACAAGACAAAATAAAATCACATTGTAGGATATGTCTCTTAGTAAGGCAGAAGGGCCCACAACAACAAGGGAATAATTTCTTGTAGAGTTTGAAGTTGAATTAGAGATGGATCCTACAAAAGAAGCTAAAGTAAATCCATGAGAAGGATACAATAAATAATCTTAGGAGGTCATTAAATCCAAGACACAAGGGGTTGCATATTTATAGATACAGGAACCAATTCCTATGTTTGAAGGGGTTATAGATTTTAAAACAAAGGAACTAATTCCTATAGTTGTTTTATATCTCCATCCACATCATATAGGGAACCACCAGTCATCACGACAATGGCATGAGCATCACCACACTTATGCACTAGCGGGGAGCTAGAAAGGAAACTAATCCATAGGTGCATGGAGGCCTACCAATACTATAGGACGACATCAGGTTAGAGAACCAAGTCCATGGAAACATCGGCACGATGTAGAGAAAGCTCAAGGTGTCAAGGCATCAATTGGACATCGTGTTCGTCTTGCATTAGGTTGGATGAATTTCCATACTTCATACAAGTTGGCTATAATTCTCAGCGGTCATATTGTATGGTATCTTTTCATGTTTCAGGGACATAACATGATTAAGGGGGGTGGAATGTAATGTACCTAGGGAGGTAATATGGGAGGTACCCCATGGGAATGGGGTAATGTATTAGTAGTGGAGGCCATTCAATGTAAGGTAGACTAGGTCCACCATAGTATTAAATAAGGCCCACTATGGTAGTTACATATAATAATGGGTAGTTGGAAATAATAAATGATGTTTCTAGAAGATACCCTCTCAAGAATGTTCCTAAGATATAGGAAATGTTATATAAGGAAATGTAAGAAATGTATTTGATATGGTGAAGTATATTGTGAATGTACAAACAAGTATTACTTGAGGAGTATTATCCTTCATTAAGGATTAATGTATGGTGTTACCCTACCTCAAGGGTTTTCTATATTTATTGTGTCCATTGTTATGGTGAATGGTTTTGGTGTTTATTATTGTTATTATTTGAGTATATTTGCAGATCTAGATTTGGTGTATTTCATTACTAAATGTTGTATATCTACAACAAATCTAAAAATATAACTCAAAAATAACCAAGAAGAAAATAAAACCATTCACTGAAACACTTAGCACAAGAATAAAGAAAACCCTTGAGGTAGGGTAACATAATATATTAATCCTTAAGGAAGGATAGCACTCCTCAATAAATCCTTTCATGTACATCAACAATATTCTTCACCATATCAAATACATTTCTTACATTTCCTTATATAGAATTTCCTATCTCCTAGGAACATTATAGAGAAGGTATCTTCTAGAAACATCATTTATTATATCTAACTACCCATTATTATATGAAACTACCATAATGGGCCTTATTTAATACGATGGTTGACCTATTCCACCTTACATTGAATGACCTCCACTAATAATACATTACCCCATTCCCATGGGGTACCTCCCATATTAACCCCCATATTACCTCCCTAGGTACATTACATTTGGATAGTTGGTTGTCATTGTGTTGAGTGCTCAACACACCCTAAAAGATTTATGAAATTCTATCACTATTGGGTACCACTTGTTTCCTTTTGATTTACTATCTGAATTAAGTTCACTATGGAGGGATGGTTTATTTTGTTTTCATGATTTTTATCAATCAATTCGGATTTGTTTGAACTTATTAAATTAAACCTTGAGTCTAAAATAACTTGGAATTTTAACTAAGAATTTGTAGCCAACAGTGTGACTAACGCGCTTGTGTTCGACATCGGAAAAATCCATGCAGGTAAAATAGCCACATAGTAACAATAATCGTCAATCATCAATGCACCATCGACGTCGGTAAAATGAAGAGTAAGTTTGCGTTAGTTATTTTTCATGGAGATTCAAGATATAGTCGATTCCCATCGGCGTCAACAGAATACGAGAGGACTAAACATTGATATGAGCCATGATAAACCCCCGATAGTCGATGGCGAATGCATTGGTTTGGGGTCAGAGAAATCTTGAAGAGTTAAATTACTGAAAATTTCTGCACTGACACATCGTCAATCTTCGATCCCCGATGCTCTTTCGGCATTGAAATTTTTTCAAGAGAGTTAATCCGAGAGAACTTGGGTAAGCTTATCGTCGATCGTCAATCCTTTATACTTTTCAACGTCCACAGGGTAGGATCTGTTGTTAGAATGATTAGCTAAGGAAAAATCCCTGATTCTGAATAAAACGATTAAAAAAAGATGTCGGTTTGAAGTGCCATGTGTCTTTGTCGCATAGGGGTTTTGTAAAGTCTAGTTTCTTCCCGAGTCATCTTAAGGTTTCCTTTGTCCTAGTCACATATCCGATTCATATTTTCCACATTAGCTTTGTACAACAATATGGATTAGCGTCGGAGCTCTTTCCAAAAGATATCAATGAACGTTGTTTAAAGAGAAACCCCAACCCCCAATCCACCAGCTAGATTAGAAAAACAATGGGATGTTTTCAGCACGAGATCTGATCGAATCCGGTCATTTAATAGGCCAATTAATGTTTTTCCCCACATACATTTTTACCCCATGCATTGATTTCACAAAATGAATTTGATATCATCGATATGCCACGTTATATCCCACGCCCACATCGTCGACCTATGATCGAATTTAATTTTAAACGTAATGAAGATCTAGTGGCATATTTTGTAGACCCACACTCATATATCAAATTGAATAGATGATGCAACAAGGTAAGTCATCTCTGTTTAAATCACAAAATGGCTTCAAACATTTCTATTCTGCACACAAGTTTTCATTTTAGAGCATCTGAAGAAGCAAAGTGAGCATCTCAAGACTGCATTGATTCTCATACCATCAATACCAGGTTAAACAAACAACATAGGTATGTGTTAAATTTTATCAATTTGGCAATCGTAATTATTTATATATATGCATTCGATCTTTTACACAATGTCTAACTATGTTCTAGTTGCAAGGAAAATGCCTCCAAGAAAGCCAACGACCAGATGATCACTGAGGGCACATAAGCTAAAGGAGGAAGAAATTGGTGAGGGTTCTTCTCCTAGTACTGCGAGGTCATTGGAATACACTCCTAGGGTGGAGTCGATCATTAAAACCTCGATGAAGAGATATTTCATTCAACCCTCAGTCTTTGATGATACAGAAGAAACCACTAGATCCAAAATAATGCTCCCACAGTGGGGAGATCTAATCAATAGAATCAATCGTGAGGATTAACCAGATTGTATCCCACATAGAGACTCGAATGTAAGGGCACTAGGCGACCAAGTTTTCCTGAACATTTGATGGTCATGCTTGCACATGGTAGCCTGTTGAACTCCAATTTTCCCATGCATCGATACCTTGAGTTGGTTGATTGATCACATAGATGCACAGAAGTTCCTGATCAACGACGAGAATGGAGGGTGTGTCAGATTTTTTCTCTCGAAAGAATTTCAAAAGTATTATAAGGTTAGGGACCTAGAGGAGCATCTGAGCATAGAATTCTTGGTGAAATTCTATGAATTCCATGACACCATCCATTTGATGGCCTCATGGTGGAAGGAGGACAAGAAATTTACAAACCGAAGCAATGGCTAGTATGGGACAACAAACTTGAGTGAGCCGTACATCTACTTGAGGGATCTAATCTACAGACTGTATGGAGAAAAGGACTGCTCTAAGTTCTAAGAGGCATAGATTCCCCTAGCATACAATGTGGATATCTTAGGGAGTAGTTTCAAATAGGGAGAAGTCATATCTAAGCAATTGAGCACTAGTGTATTGCAGGCTCAAACGTCGAAAGAAGGAGAAGCTCCCACTTTCCACATGGCTTCTTACCTACTCGATGTAATTTGCACGAGGAATGTCTTCACCGGTATGAATTTAAGATGGCACGTTGCATAACTTTCTGTTCATGTATACTTCAACATATTATGGGAGAACAAGTACAAAAAATATTATGCCCTTATTTGCGAAGAATTCATCTCCCGTTCTTATTTCATTTTGTTTAAAAAGGAATGCCCAAGGCTGTACACAACAACTAAGAAAATGATATCGAAGGTAGGCCACTGGTATCTAGGTGAACAGAAAACTTATATCAGGGTGTTTGAGGCCACTGGAGCACTGCATTTACTCCCTTCTCACGTCCCAGACCGACTCATTGTGGGAGAAATATACTATCAGACTATCCTGCAGAGCTATAATGCCACACTAGTTAAGGACAACAAACAAGATTTCACACCCTATGGCTTCCATGTGGGGTTTTATCTAGTGAAGGACACTACTCAAGACAAACAATAAGGGATGAGTAATCTTGAATTCAGGTTCCTGAAAGGCTGGTTTTGCAAGCACAATACTAAGGGCCTAGTCCTCCAACACACTTCAAAAGTATCGTCCTGTTGACCATACGCGCATGACAATTTTGAGGATGATATTTTTACAGAAGGCACTCAGGACTAGGAGGAGGTAGTACAGAGGAAATCCAACCTAAACATGACTAGGTTCAAGGATATGAGCATGGATGAATAGGTGGAGACAATAGAGCAGTTGGATCAAGAGGATCTTAGAGTTAGAGAAGAAATTAGAGAAGCATATACCACAGAGGCATAAAGGAGAGGATTTATCTTACTAGAAGGAGCGCAGAGATTCATTGACCAGTTAGAGAATGATCCTGAACTCATAGAAATGATGAGGATCCCCTCGGAAAAACTAATCACAATCAGAGGAGAGCCAGGTGGCTTAGAATCAACATAACTGGAATAAATCACCGGTCCAGAAAACCCTAGAGTTATATCACCATAGATTAAATCATCGGGGACCATTCCATCCTAGAGTGAGGTTTCAAGGACACCATGTGAAATAGGTGTACCAAACCCCTTATTTGATCTAGTAACCATCTATGACGATTGGGAGAGTTCAAATCTCTCCCTCGTAACTCTATTACTGATTACAAAGGAGAAGGAACCTGAGAAATAATCTTCCCAAGTCCTGATGATCCAGTTCAAAACCTTCTACAAAGTGACCATGAGGTCGAACGTGTCTTAGACACTCAATTTCTCTATTTATCGGAGACCCCAAAAGACAACTCGAGGAATCAACTAGGATCAAGTGGTCAAAAAGAGGAAGTTCAACAACAAGAAATCGTCACCTCAATAAATGATTACCAGGTAAGTATTGAACCTATCCCCGGTTCTTCAATTTTGGTCGATACCTCACCAACCAATGAACAATAAACAAATGTTGAGCCATCAAAGCATATGAAAGAAGTACAAAAACCAATCCTATAATAGATACACACAATAGGGATCCTGGGAAACACTTTAACTTGGGGAGAACAACAAATCCCTGAGCCTATTGATGAGGTCACCAATATACAAGAGATCGCTTATGACAGGAAGAGGAAAGATATCATGAAGAGGAACACCAAGAAGAGAATACTCACACTAGATAACTCAATTCTCATCACCATGGAGGAGAAGGTGTTCAGTAAAGAACATGCAAAGACGTCTGCGCTCATCGGGAGAGGGATGGATATCACAAATTCCATGTTGGATCAAGCAAGGAGAGATGAAAAGGAGTTGGTTGTTGTGATAAAGGAGTTGGAGCATCTGCGCCATTTGGAGAAATACTATCAAGACTCAATGCAGGCCACAATGTTTTTGAGGAGTGAGTTCCAGGATGTTCATAGAAGAATGACATCTTTTCACTAAAGGTATAGTCTATTTACAAAAAGATACCCTTATGGCACTGCAAACCTACAAGGATGTGTAAAGGTGTTATGAAAAAGCATACCAAGTGGTAGAAAAAATTGATTACATCAACGCAGTACAAAAGGGTCGAGATGCCGAAGAGCACGATATTCGAGTGCTAAGGGATAGCAGCATCGCTCAGATCAGGAAAGAAACCGAATAGTGGGTAAGTATGGCCCAGAAACCTCAATGGGAGATACAAAATAAGTGGGCCGAGTGAGAAAAAGGATGGGAAAAGATCGATAGGGAGATGAAAGGCATTGACCTCCCAAAATTCGGCTCACCTGAAGACTTTGTTGACCTGCATGACATAGTCAAGTGACATGGAGAGCAAGATTTGACATGGAAAGCGGAGATCTCATAGGTGGCAAGCATGGCACTAGGTCAAATACAAAAAATTATGGAGCATTTGATCAAGGCTCGTGCAGTTCTGCAACAATTCAGTGCCAAAATAGTCAAATACAGAGAACGGGTAGTAGAATTAAAAGAAATTCTTTCATCCCCGATGGAACAACACAGGTTCATGTATGCCAACACATGCAAGGATATTTTCATCAAGTGGTCAAAGTATGAGAAGATTCATCCACTACAATAGAGCCATCAGATGATACTCAGAGAACAAAAGGATCAAGCGCCACATGGTGAGTTGTTTTTACTTAACTTAAACTTGTAGAAACTATTTTTCGTTAGTGATTCTTTATAAATAAAGGGATTGGCCTTTTAGAAAAGGTCGATGGTTTTTGGAAAGACTCTCATTTTTGGAATTTTTAAGAACTATTTTTGAACTACCTTAATTGAGAAGTCTTGTTTAGGACTAGAGAAAAAATTATGTTTTTCATCAAAGGCATTATGTGATTGGATTGAGGAGGAATTACTTCCAATTTTATTTCAGTAATTGATGTCGTAACATGTAAGAGTTATGAATCTATTGATAAGTTATATGTTTCATTATATTTTTCAGTTCTTGTTCCTAATGATGGAAATAAAATCATTTTGTTAATGTGTGATTAATGTTAGAGCTAAGGAAACTATTTTTCTTTCCATCATATTATTACATGCGCATTGTTCTTACCATAATTGTATCTCATTCAATAATTGAAATACAAACAAGTTAATGTATTAGTACTAGGCTTGTAACAGGTGTGAATATCTTTGTTTGCATGCTGGAGCACGAGGGTTATCCCAAGCTCAACCTCTTTCAGTAGTTACGAATCCCTCCTAGTAGTTGGTTTATACCAACACACATCATTTTATAGGTCTCATCTAATAAAACAAAAGACAAAAAAGAGAACACTTAAGTTTAAGGAGGAATTTTCATAGGAATATATCCTATCAATCACCACGTAAATCCCATCGATAAATCATCTAGATTGAAATATTCGGAGAGCCATTCCACCATCAAATGTTGCAGAGTCTAATTGGGCCTTGAAGGTGGGTTTGGTTCCTTTTGTTGAGTTAAATGGATTTAGGACCCCTCAACACATTGATGTGTTGGGCCTTTAGTTTTGATGAATATAAGTTGTGCAAGATATTATGAAGCTTCATTTTGGTGAACATAATTTGCGCAAGCTGCTAAGGAGCTCGACAACAGACTAAAGAAATAAACAAAAAGAGGTTGGAAGGACAACACAACATCACTTTTGAGGAAAGAAGTTGCAACAAGATCAATAAGAAGAGAGAACTATCGGGCTCTCAACTAGTAAACTCAAGATCATATTATATATATGAGACTAATATGATTGTAAAATGTTGTTGTTGTTGTTGTTGTTTTTCTTAGGATATATGTTAGTAAGGTTGGGTTGGGATTGTTGTTTTTACTCATGTTGTTTTTACTAATTTTTTTATCATTGGTGTTGCTTGAGTCATTATTATTATCATTCATGATGTGCTGGGTTTTGGAGATCTGGGAAAGAACCAAGCTATCAATGTACCAGAGTTTTTTATCAGTCTACATGTAGAGGAGAAAGATACTGTATGCTTTTCTCATATTTGATGAGGATCATCCTATGACTACTTGTGTATGTGACTCAAGTTGTGAGAAGACTTGATATGTTAATACAATTGAAGACCTAAATTTTGGATATATCTTGTGCATCTAGTCTTCTTAATGTATGGAATAGTTCCTTGTATTGTTTTTCATATCTAATATGCTTAAATTGATTCATTATGAATGATGACACAACCCTATTTTATTTATTCTTAGTTAGGAAATGTTCATAACTGCTACACATTTAATCTATCTTGTGCAAGACTAATATGAGTCTTGATAACTTAGAGAATTGTCTAAATATTCTCCTTACCCTTCCCTCTCTTTCTTGTCTCGGTTTCACTTTGGGTGAGACTTCCTCCCTCCCCGGAAAATGAAAAAGCGAGTGCTCTAGACTACTTTGGTACCTTTTGTTGGTAACTTGAGAAGGAGCATGGTTTGATCACTTTTGCACCAAAAAAATGGTTTTGTTGCCGAGACCCGTGTTCTAAAAAAGGGAATCTGTGAGGAAAATGCTTCTACGGATCTATAGATCTGAGATTCGACAATGGTGGGAATGAAATTGTGAGGCCTTTATATGGAAGGAAGTAGAGTTGTGAGGTAAAAGAAAGAAGTATACAAGAGATTTTGTCTTTTACTTAGAAATATCGAGTGCCCATTATGAAATATTCTTGGTAAAATTCCTTAAAGAACTATTCCACTAGTTAGATCAACTACAAGAAGCTCCATAATTCCAAGAATGTGTCAAGAAGACCTATACTTGGGATACATAGAATATCGAAACACTTCATCAATTGTATCACCATATGACGTGAGTGATCGATTTCTGGGTTAATACGGCTCTGGAGGGATATATCATTGAATTCACAGTTGAGAATCACCAATATTTTTCACAGGTGGAAGAAATTTTCAAGAAAGGTGCACGGGGAAGACTATTGAGGGAAATTCCCTCGTGGATCAAAGAGTTCTTCATGGAGGAGGGGATGATAACTATTCCCTCGACTGAGATGGAAACCTAAACATGTATGCTTGGGGTATGGTGATTTTGTGGTGGGATCATAACTTGAGAGGGAGGAAGGGTTCTTTGATAGATGTGGAAGATCAAGAAATTAATGCAAGAAACGAGCAAGCCTTAAGGAGATCTTCCATAGTTGAGAAGTGGTGTCGTGGAAAGGTAAATAAAGTAGCAAAGCAGTCCGAGGTGTTGCAGAAATAAATAAAATCAAGAGGAACATATGAAAGAAAGAAGGAAGAGTTGAGGAAGGTAGGAAGACAATAAAGACTGGCCAGTGTAAGATTACAACAGAGAGAAGCGTAGAAAGGAAGGAGTCCCCAGGTGGTTGGACGATAATAAGAGTGTGTAGAAGCAAGGGAAGACAAAGTAGGTCTGGACCTTGCAGGAGACCAAGAATATTCAGTATTGATATTAGGAAATATCAGGAATCAGGCAGAGACGGATGCTCCAAAGGAAGGAAACAAGAGCCCCCAAATCAAATAAAATTTCCCAGAAGTCAGTGGAAATAGATTTGAATCACCCGTCCCCCAGGTGTCCTCTATACCCGTGGTAAATTTTACACGACCTACTTATGCCATTTCTATTCCATCACATCCAGTTAGTCAAAATCAATCCGTAAGTGTAAACACTGGAAGGATATTTCTATCCACAGGAATATCACAACCAGGACCATTAGGTTTCATTCTAATAGGAATATTGAGACCCATAATGGCTGCAATAAGGGAGGATAAATCGCATGATACCCAAAATTCTAGGGAAAATGGGAGGAGGATTTTGAGAAACATTGGTTCTTATGTGAGTCCATCTGGAGATCTAGAGGGACTCTCGATTCAAACAAGTTAGTATAGTTTCAGACTACCTTGAGGGGCCATGCTCTCAAATGGTATATGGAGGCTATTGAACCAAGGGTGCAAGGACAAGCGTTCACCCTGGGCCAATTTCATTTGAAGTTCATCTCCAAATTCAAACTACCTAAGTTAGAGCAACAAGCTCTCTCTGAGTTGTGGGAGATTCAACAAAGGGAAGGATAAGTTTCCTGGGATTACATTCATAAATTTAAAGATGCAATTGGGAGGCTAGCGCATCCAATTCACAAACATCACTAGAGGGAATGGTACATCCAAGGATTGCTACCTCTGATGAGAATTCCTTTAACGCAATAACGGATAGCCAAATTAACAAATGCCTTGGAACAATCGATGAAGATATAATCCATGACAGGTTATACAGGGAATGTTAAGATGACCAGGCCTCTAGTAGATGCAAATTTGTTGCAACTTCAGGGAAAAATATCGACGCTAACGGAAAAGATTCAAGAATTAAGCATACCAAAACTGGGACGACCTCAGGTTTGGTGTACATGATGCTACACAGAATGGCACCTAGAAAATGAATGTCTGCACATGAGGGGGGATGGGATCTCCTCGCAATCTGATGGGACCCTCTCCAGTACCAATTGGAGGAGTTGCACAAGTATATGCGACTCCACCATTGCATACATCAGGACTATAGAATACCTTCCCAGATGCTCAAACATCTCAAACAACTGAGTATTATGAGATTTGTCGGACACATGGGCATGCGCCGATGTAGCGTCCTATTATGCAGAAGGACCAACCAGAGGAGTTGCACAAGTATATGCAACTCCACCATTGCATACACCAGGACTATACAATACCTTCCTAGGTGGTCAAACATCTCAGACAACTAAGTATTGTGAGATTTGTCGGACACATGGGCATGTGCCGAGGTAGTTTCCTATTATGCAGAAGTACATGAATGCACCCAATACAATACATTTTGAGTTATGTGCATCTATGACCCATGATACAAATAAATGTAGAGCACTCAACGCGCTTGCTGACAGATTCAACTGGACAACATTTAGAATAAATGAAACCCCCATGGACCTGGAGGAGGCTAGGGAGGTGGGGCTGGAGGTGGATTCAGAGGAGGAAGAAATGGAGGTAGGGGGGCCGAACCGATGTTATAAATTCAATGAAAAAATTCATTTGGGAAGAGACTATCCTCACCCAAGGTGGTCATGGTGCTCTTACTGAAGGAATAATGGGCACGCAACTGAAGACTTCCCATAACTGATCACAAAATGGGAGGATTGGGTTCATCAATGAGGATATAGTCTAATAATATCAAAACTAAAAAGGGGAATCGAGGGAAAACTACATAATATTAACATCATTACTTGCAGAGGAGCAAAAACTAGGGTAGATGTAGACAATCATCCCAAGATTCAGAAAGTTTTTCCCAAAGATGATAGATACGACCCTGTGAAACAACAATTGTTTTTCAAAAATGAAATAGAAATATTTAAGAGCATCCCCACTCCAAAAATAATGGAGAATCCCCCTAAGGTTTCCTGTCAACCTGACCTTGCGCAATCCCCTACCTCACCATTAATACCTAGAAATTATGCAATTCCAAGGAGACACCCTGAGCAGTCTCAAAGTGTAATCAATCTTTGGTTTCAATTGTTCTTTGATATCCCAGGGGATGACCAAATTACATAGAAGTTGTGCACCACTCTGTACCTAATATTGGGAAATGAGGGAACCCCAAAAGCCATAGTAAGGACCAACCTCCTTAAGAGGAATACCCAGAGACTCCAAAGAAGGAAGGTGCAAACACGAAAAGAATTTAGGTTAGAAGACCAACTAGATGATTTTGAAATCAAAGATGTCATGCTAGATTTGAGATCCGATTTCAACATCCTACCCAAAAAGGCCTGGGAATATTTGGGAAAACCTCAGTTAGTATATTCCCCCATCTAGTTGAGAATGAAAATCAGTGCTGCATTTTCCTAGTAGGAAGGCTCAAAAATGTGGAAATAAATGTTGCGGGAGTTAAGACCATAGTTGATTTTGAGGTAACTGAAATCATGGGAGATAAGGATCCCTACCCTGCTCTACTCAGAATTGATTAGGCATACAACAACTATGATATCATTGTTCTAAAGAGGGACACCATGGCGTTTGAAGCAAATGGGATAAAAGTAGTTCAACCATTTGATCCATGTTTAGGGAGTAGATATATTGAACCAGTCGACCACAAGATGGAACCAGATGCTCTTGACCAATTATACACCATAAAAACAAGAATGAGACCAGATTACATAAATCCCATTGTAGATGGATCGGTAAGTTCGAGAAGCATATCGTCTTTTGATAACAATATTACCAACTTAACGAGAACTTTGTTGGGTTCTCATTTTTTCAAGGGTCACATTTTTTACCTCGTTTTTAAAAATGGTGCTACTGGTAGCACCCCGTTCCCTTTTTAGGTGGTATTTTGATATTTTAAATTTTCTAAACCATAATATTTCAACAATTATTTTTTTTAATGCTTTTTTTCATCTATTTTCAATTTTTTTTAATTTCTTTTTTCAACAGTGTTTTTAGTCATTTTTCCATACCTCTTTCAATCTTAAAAATATTTTTTACCATTTACTTTTTTGAAATTAAGATTTTTCATATAATTGTGTCTCCTTAATTAATTTATAGTTCCATACTTTTAAAATATAGTAGAAAACATCATTTTTAACAAATTGTTTAACTTTTCTTCAATACATAAAAAAAATAATTGTAATTAAATAACACTATTTTTTAATATTTAACAAAAAAAAATATTATTTTATTTTATTTTTATAAATAAAAAACTAAAAAAACTAAGCAAGAGAAAATAATTAAAATTAATAAAAATAATTAAAAATTTTAAAAGAA
>ML781030.1:585712-605144 GCA_009831015.1 Picea engelmannii | reverse complement strand
GGGCTCTTTTCTAGGTATGCATCTGATAAATATCTCCTCCTAGAATCATGGGAAGAAGAATGACTCCCCCTAAGGGTATGTCTCCCCCTATCTTCTCTGCAAGATGAACAATATGCTACCATATGACGATCCTTGGACCTGTTTATGCATCAAACTTGTGCTATACTATACGTCATGAAACAAAAGATATGCCATCCAAATAGAGAATCATAAACAATATATCCACCAAGTGCATCATTTACCAACATGTGCCCACCATGCACAACACCCATGTACATCAACAATGTGCCAAAATATATCATCAATGAAATGTATCCACCATATGCCAACATGTGCATCTACCAATATGCCAACATGTATCATATTACTCATGATATGTCTCCATCATGAATCAAGTGCCACATTCATGTATCAAACAAATACCAATGTTGTGAAAATCAAGTAATACCATATATGAGTGTACTACTATGCACCAATATCACAAAATGATGAGTCTCATACATGTATGCCAGGTCCTCCATAAAACATGTGCCAATCGTCCTGCCAGTAAGAGCCTCTAGCAATGTACTAGAAATGTGCCAATCATGCATCACACATAGATCAAGCCATGATGTACAACATGATCACCTCATCAACTCACCAACCATATGTCTCAACATGTATCCCAATCCATATGCAAAATGCATGCACCATGATATCAACATATGCTTCCAATAATACATCATAAGATATACCAACCATGTACACCACCATCAACATCACAAAATGATTAATCCCAACAGATCAACATCAATCCATACTCTTGGGTTAGTGCCATGCACCCAATATTTATTTTTATTATACCATTGTGTGATCTCACCATGAAAACCTGCAACAAACAGTGTCAAAACCTGTAATAAACAATGTCAGACCCTGCAATACAGAGTTATACCATCACATCAAACTCCAAGCCATGTGCATTGCCCTTTTTCACAAGGCTTTACAACATATATGCGGCCTGTTGCACAACATAGTGCGTGTGTATGCGACCTATTCAAGGTCAGCATGCGTATCCATGCGATTGTGACCACTATAACCCGCGTGTGCCTCAGTAGATTACACTTTTGTACTTCCCTTCATTCTTTCATTCTGATCTGGTTGCTCTGTCTTCTTCACCCACTTTTGTAGATGACCCTTCTCTTCAGACCTTGAGCTCTAAGTATCCATCTTTTCAAAGATGTCTCCCTTTCTTACTTCATTCCCTCTTCTAGACATGCTATGTGAAGTCCTCATCATGGACTTTCTTCTTGTGTTCCAACAGTCCTGGGATTTGTGGCCAAATCCACTACAGTTGTAGCATCTCATAGTGTTACAATGAACAACAATGTGTCCTACTTGATCACATCTCCAACACCTCATGGTGTTATACATCTTCCATTATATCTCCTTTCATAAGATCTACATTCAAAATCTTTGTGACCATATCCATTACATGAATTACAATGCCCATGAAAAACACTTTCATACCTTTGCTTTGGTGTCCCAAAAATGGCTTCTTGATGTCTTCCTTACTTTGCACTTTTGAAATTTTGTTCGCCTTGTGTAGATGGTTTCTTTTCAACATTATCTTCTTTCTTTGATGGACTTACCTCATGCTTCTTTGAGCTTCTTGCTTCAGCATGTGTACCTTCTCCTTTGTATCCAAGACCTGATTTATCACATGATGGTCTTTGACTTTCCAAGATCTCATCCAATATTCATGAGCTATTCAAGAATTTGTTTGACTTCTCTACCTTCTTTCTAAGGTCAACAATTTCAGCTTCTAATTTGCAACATGAATCTTCCTTTTCATTTATTTGAATCTTCAATAGTTCCTCTATTCTTTTGGCTTCTTCAATTTGGGTCTTGAGATGGACAATAGTTTCAAAACTTTTGCTAATCTCATCTTCTACATTCATATCTTCTTTTCCATCTTTTAGTCTTGTGATCTCTTCTTCCTTTTCTTCCAATTGAGTCTTATTGCTCTCTTCTTGTTCCTTGATCACTTCTTTTAACTTCAAGATGTGCCTTAGACTTCTCCTAAGAAACTTCTTAGTGTTATCTGAAAGATAGTTATAGTCTATATAATAATGATCACTTCTATATCTATATAGACCCTCTTCAATTTCCTTTTGAAGTTTTAATATATTTCCTTCTATTCTTTTCATGGGATAAATGCCATCAAACTTTACACAAATTGTTTCTACATCTTCTTCTTCACTTGTAGAGAAAAAATCATCATCATCATTGAAATCAAGGGTTTTTGAGTGTTCTTTACCTTCATTTGAAGTATCTTTACTTTCTTCCTTTTTTCCAACATCAACACATAATTCCTTGCCTTCATCTTCAAGATCTTCCTTTGTGCTATCATCACTTGATTCTTTATCTTCACTTGAAATGTTTTCAAAATCACATTTATAAATAATGCATTTAAGATTTTTTGATGATTCTTTACCTTTGATGATCTTGATGGAGTGGTCTTCAATTTCTTCTTTCTCTTCCTTGCTTTGATATGTCTCCTCTAGCTTTAGCCATAGATCCTTGGCGGAAGTGCATTGTCCCATGCTCTCTTTGATAGGGCTTGAAAGTCCACTAAAAATGGTCTTCAGAGCCAATGCATCATTCTTTTTTCCTTCCCTTTGAGCTGTAAACTTTGACCTGTTATTCAATGAAACATATCCACCTATGGTTTCTTTCCAAATAGATTCTCCCATTGTATTCAAATACACTCTCATATCTATTCTCCAAGTAGAATAGTTTTCCTCATCAAGGATTGAAACTTCATCATCCATTTGTGTGTCTATGGATCTCCTTCTAGCTTGTTAAGGCTTGTAGTGAAGGCCTACTCTGATACCAATTGTTGGACATACTTACCACACTTAGAGGGGGGGTGAATGAGTGTGCGGCTCTTTTTCCCAAAACTTCCCTCTTGAGGAAAAACTCATCAATTAGCATTCAACATTTATTCATTACCCATTGTTGGAATTTATAATCAATTATATGCGAGAACATATCAACAACATATATCAACAATATATCATCAACAATTCATAACTACAATGAACACAAAGAACACAATATGTATGTACAATTTTCTTTTTATTACGGACTACAATCCTTGGGGTTTATCAACAACAACTGAATAGAGTACAATTTTGTAAGAGCACCTTCTCTATAATGCAAGACTCATCTTACACCCTCAGTACCAACTGAGATGAGGCAACAATCCTCAACAAATATCAATCTATCAACAGGTACCTAACCTCTTAGTAGTGCATCCTGCGTATGCATGCACCCTGGCTCACTACAGCCCGCGTGTGAACGTGGCTAATGTATAATGCAACAAGCGTATGCTTCTAAGAAACTAGGGTTTTTCTTTTTTTCACATGCTCAGATCCTTTGCAACTTGCAATCACTTTCTCTTCTATCTTCCACTGTCCAAACTGACCCACAGCCAGTCACAACACATCCAATCTCTCCAATAGCTTTCTCATTCTCCACAACAAATCAATATGAATGCTATCTCAATCATGTATAAACAATTAGTATACCATAGCAATCATGTCACTACTGAATCACAAGAGTGTTGCTCACTCCATCAACCAAATCAACAAAACTGAACCACATCATAGAAGCCATACCAAGAATTCCCTAAGCATTCACAACACATAAAACAATAGTATCCATCAAGACAATAATGTAACCATACCAGTGTCTCAATGATAGATCCGAGGCCATAAAATGCAGATCTGGAACCTGCCTCATCATCCAAGAGCTTGGCACTAGCTCAAACAAAAATCTCCATGATTTTATCCACTCCACGCTCCCTGTACACAGTCATCCCATGTCTACACTCACCCTATACACATCCAACCCACATGTACATGCACCCTATACACAGACAGCCCACTTGGGCATCAGAAAATAGGGTTTTTTGTGGATCCGAGAATTTTGCCGTCAAGATCTCCGACATTGCCTAGACTTTGATGCGTTCATGAGATCCTCCTCTTGCTCTCTTCCTCAGAATAGATCTTCAATCATGTTCAAGAAATCCACACCAATAAGATGCTCTCACAAGAAGCTCTCCATCAATACTCCAAAAGATATTCACAAGAAGCTCTCCATTGATCCACAAAAAGAATTCTCACCAAATGTACTTTTTACAAGAGATCCTAGCTTCTTATTTATACTTTCATCTTCTAGGTCACTTAACCTATTTTTAGGTTACTTAACCCATTTCTAGGTCACTTAACCTATTTTCCTTATTTTAGGGTTAACCACTTTCCATGAATAGAAAGTTCTCCAATACTTTATTATTTAAATATTTCTTCTTGATTTTGTCACTTCATTTTATCATTTAAATAATCTTTGTTGATTTTTTCACTTTACTTTATCATTTAAATAATAATTTCTTCTTTTCAAGCACTTTGACCTTTTGGGGCTTCAAGCCATCATATGGGGGTCCTTCGACTTCGTAGAGCCATAACTCTCAAACCGTGAGGAGTTATGTGACATTCCACATACCAATGGAAATGGAATGTCAAGCACTATCCATCTAGGATATTTTCACCAACAACTTCATTGGTCTTCATCTCATTAATCCACATGCTACCATGGGTCCTCCAACCGTTCTTCTAGGATAACTCAATCCGTAAAGCATCTTCCCATGAGGGCTTTCACCATAAGGGGACCACTTTGGAGTTCATCCATTTGTGTACCTTATCAACCATGATAAGACAATAATGATTCATCTTTGCATCAATTCACCACTGCATCATATATATCCACTATGCATCATGTATCAATGACAACTCATTGATCCATCTTCATCAATGCATCATATCAATTGTTAATCAATCAATTACTTGACATCAATCAATGACATCAATTAATCAAACCATTTGCATCAATGACGTATGATCCAACAATCTCCCAAATAATCAAACCATTGGCATCAATGAAAACATGATCCAACATATATATATATATATATATATATATATATATATATATAGTTTATATATAATATAAACTATGTAATTTATATATATTTTATAAATAATATAAATTATATATAATATAAATGTCAAATAATAAATTTAAGGAAAAAATGTGGCGTGATAAAGAGTTAGAGGAAAAAACAAAATTAAGGTATTATAAAGATATAATCAACCCGAATCTAGAAGATCAAAATTATCTATCTATTTTGCCAAGTGTAAAGAAAACAATAAGCATTGCTAAGATAAGAACAAATTCTCATGAGCTCCATAGTGAAACTTGGCATTCGTCAATTCCTAAAACACCATGGGATGAAAGAGTGTGTCACCTTTGTGACACTAAGAAGGTTGAATATGAAAAGCGCTTTCTCTTAGATTGTCCAGCCTATACCCATATTATATCTCATTTTCAAAATATTGATCACACTACCAACCTTCCTAACCTCTTAACTCAACAAAAATATTGTGATCTTGGAAAGCTTCTCTTAATGATTTTCAAGCACAGAAACCAAATTCTAAAGAATCACAAGTAATCACTTATTGTCTTAAGGTCTGATAGACCAATTAGGTCTTAGTGGACGTTAATCATCATCATCATCATCATCATCATAAACTGTATATAATATATTTATATAGTTTATATATATAAACTGTTTATATAATTTATATAGAGTTTATATAATTATATAGTTTTTGGCAAAATGATAGTCAAAATATATGTTTCGTTGTCTACGGTTTACTACATAGTAGACAAAGTTTATTTGTCAACTCACTCATATCCAAATGGGCCTTGGATGGTAGACCCTGATAAATAACTAGTTGTGGAATGACCTGAAGCTTGTATGACAAGTGAATCAGCCAAACAATATATAGTTTATATATAATATAAACTATATACATAATATGTAGTTCATATTATATATAAACTACATATATGATGGGAGAGAGTAAGGGGGGCGATGCCCGACATCTCCCCCCTTCCCTCCACATCATATATATATATATATATATAGTTTATAAATGTATATGTATATAGTTTATAGTTTATATTATACATATATATTTTTTTAGATTATTGTTTTTTTATTTCACCTTTTTTTTCGACCCTTTTTTTAATGTTTTTTATTTTTATTTTGTATAATTTGGGGTTTGAATATATTTTTTTGAATGTGTTTTTTGCTTCATTTAAAAAAACAAATTGTGATTTTGTTCTTTCTATTTATTTATTTTTCAATGTAAATTTAAGAAGAAAAAAATATGTTACTAAATAAATTTTTAAGTGACCATTTTGTATCCAATTTTGGGTTTCTTTTTTTTGCATAGGGATCTATTGTCAAAACCACAGTTTCAATTAGGTTGAAATGAGCCATAATTTTAACGCTTAGAAAAAATCATTTTCTTTAGTTATCGTGATTTTTTTTATTTAGGTGTTAATTTTACGGTTTTTCTAAGCTATTGTATGAGTTTTGAAGGTCATGCTTGAAAAATGTTGTAATTTTGACCCCGTTTGAAAAAATAGTGCTACCGGTAGCACCACGTTTTGATTTGGGGTTGATTTTCATGTTTTTTTATGAAACATATGAGTTTTCTGGGCTAGAGTTCTCGTTTTGAGGTCACAATTATTGTTAAGTTTGTAATATTGTTTGATGAGGATTCAGAAGTAGTGTTTGACACTTGGAAACAAGGTTCATAATATGATTCTCAAGATGATGCACAACTGTCAAGGAAACGAGATGGAATGGAACTGAGGTTAGAGAACACCCAACATATGATGGTACCTCATAGGTAGACAATTTTATTGTTAGCATGGAAGAGGAGATAGAAATGGATCAAAGGATCTTTGTTCTTTATATATCCTTTCAATATACCCCCGATAGATGGTGGGCCACCCATAAAGCCTGGATTATGGAGTGGGAATACATAAAAAAATCCATCTGATGTCGATTCCAAAGTAGGGATCAAATGAAAGAAGAGATGAATATAGATTTTCAAGATGTGCAACTGTTCAATGGATGATCTAACCCTAAAGTGAATATTGAACATTGTTTAAAGAAATGGAGAGTTGCATAAGTACCCTCTCACCTATGGGTTCAAGTATTTCTCCATTCGTTGGGGCCAATCCCAAAGGATTGGTATATACATGAGGATACCAGAAGATAAACAAACTATTGGAATACCTTATAAGACCAATTTGGCAAGGACTTATTCTTTACAAGAAAGTATCCTGAGCTCAACACATTCCTTCAAAGAATTAGGGAAATTCTTTTCACTAACATTTGCAAAAAGAGATCAAGCCCATTAGTGTGTGTTGACCATGTTCATTTGCTTCAGTCTAGTTTGGGTATTGAATCTGATAAGATACTTGTACCTTGCTATAAAGATCAAAAAGACCTGGAAAAACATGATTGCTTAAAAGTGCTTAGAAACTTAACCATTAATGAAATGGAAGGCAATATAGAGATTCATGATATTATACCTAGTCACACATGTAGCCCCTATAACCATCCACTTAAGTTGCAAAAATTTAATATAGGGAGTACAAAGTATCCTAAGATAGCTTCTATAGGAAATTACTGGGATGATCAAACTGTGAATGAAGTACATATCCTGTTGCAGGAGTATGAGGACTTGTTTCTGAAAGCATTCTTAGAATTTAAAGGTATAAAACGAGCCACAGGAGAAATGGAAATTGATTTGAAACCCAAATCAAGACATCTAAAACATAAACCATAACGACTTAATCCTAGAATAAAAGAGTAGGTAAATAAAGAAGTGGACAAAATTCTTGCGGAATGACTTATTTTCCCAATCAAAGAAGTAGAATGGATTAGCCCCGTAGTTTTATATAGAGTAATAAATACACATAAGACATTTGAGTCTGCGTGGACTACATAATTCTGAATTATGCATGTGTGCATGATCCTATTCCAACACCTTTTAGTAACAAAGTGTTATATCAAGTTGCGGGAAAAGAATATTATTTGTTTACAGATGGATTTTTAGGATATCACCAAGTCATAATTGCAGAGGAAGACAAGAAGAAGACCACATTCATAACTGAATTGGGATCATTCACATACAACATAATGCCCTTTGGCTTAAAGAATTCCCCTACATTTTTCTCTTGGATTGTGATAGCAACATTTTGAGAGTTCATCCACAAGTTTGTAGAAGACTACATGGATGATTGGGCGATGTACAACCTGTTAAAAGACCATGTCGGGATACTCTGGTTAATGTTTGATAGGTGTCATGAAATGTAGATATCTCTGAATTTAAGGAAGTGTATTTTATGTGTACCTCATGGAAATATGTTAGGCCATATTGTATGCAAAGAACGAGTCTTGGTAGACCCAGCTAAAGTTGCGGTCATTCTAAACATGCTGCCACCTACAAGTGCTAAACTATTGCACTCTACATTGGGACATACAGGATATTACTGCAGGTTCATTATAATATATGCAACTATCACCACACCCCTACAGAAATTGCTGAAGAAGTCTGAATTATTCCAGTGGACACCAAAATGTGACAAATCATTCAACATTCTCAAAGAAAAACTAACTACTTCACCTATCTTGATATTTTTAATTGGAAAATTGAATTTCATGTAAATATGGATGCATCAAGCATTTCCTTGGGAGCCATTTTAGCGCAACCATGGGAAGGAAATATGGACCACCCTATCTATTTTACTAGTAGAAAAATTTTGCAAGCTAATCATAACTACAAAACCACCAAAGGGAAGGTATACCTATGATTTATGCATTACAAAAGTTTATAATCTACTTGTTAGGCTCTCATTTCAATTTTTTTACTAACCATTTTACGTTGAAGTACCTAGTCAATAAACCAGTACTTGAAGGAAGAATTTGCAGGTGGATACTTCTTTTTCAAGAGTTTTTCATTTGAATTAATTGTCAAACCAGGAAGATGCAATGTAGGTCCATGTCACCTTTCTAGGTTGGAGTCAGGGGAAAGTGGTGGAGTAGTGGATGATCAACTCCCATATGCGGACCTATTCCAGATTGAGGCCATCCCAAAGTATCTTGAAGACATTGATTTCTTCCTCAGTATAGGGACCTGACCAAAAACTTACTCTGCAACCCAAAAATGAGATATGGTGGTTCATGCAACAGACTATCAACTAATTTCAATACAACTTTACAAATTAGGGCTAGAAAACATCTTCAGAAGATGTTTCTTGAACCATGAAAGACAGGACATCCCGTGGGAATGCCATAGTGGAGTTGTGGGAGGACATGTTGGAGGTAAATCTACTGCACATAAGGTACTTCAAGATGGATTATGGTGGGCTACGATATTTAAAGATGCTAAGGAGTATGCTAAATCTTATGACATTTGTTAAAGGGTAGGAAATCCATCACATAGAGATGAATTACCCCTTCAACCAGTTAGGGAACTTCAGGAATTTGAGAAATGGGTCGTTGATTTTATTGGACCGATCAACCCCTCGAATAAGCATGCAAAGGAAAGATACATCATTATCGCAACTAATTACCTCACAGTATGGGATGAAGTAGAGGTAGTTCAAGACTGTTCGACAGATATAACTACTAGATTTATCTTCGAGAACATCATCAATCAGTTTGGATGTCCTAGATGGCTGATTAGTGATCAAGGTAGTCACTTTATCAATATCACAATCATAATGTTGACAACATAATTTCTGATACAACACCATAAGAGCATTCCATAACACCCACAAGATAACAATACAGTGGAGGCATTCAATAAAACTCTGGAAAGAGGACTGACAAAATTATGTTTCGCAAATAGGGAAGATTGGGATGATAGAGTTCCAGTAGTCTTGTGGGCTTACATGACTACCATGAAGAAGCTACATAATTATACTCCATTTCCATTTCTTTCTGGGAAATATGTTGTTGTACTTGCATAATTTATTACCTCTAGTCTCTATATAGCACATGATACACACATGACGGATGATGAATCAATTACGCAGAGGATTTCATATTTGAAAGAAATTGAGGAAGTAATATTTCTAGCATATTTTCATCAGACAGTTGAGAAATCTAGACAAAAAATGTGGCACGACAAGAACATTAAGGTTAAAATATTTGCACAAGGGGATAAGCTACTACTCTACAACAACCGATATCAGAAACATCCAGAAAAGTTGTGCATGCATTGGTTGGGTCCATTCATAGTTGTGGATGATCCAGGTGGATATTGGTGGCCACCCACCTATTCCACTGGCCCAAAAAGAAAAATTCCACCTTGGCAGTTTTTCAACAGTTTTTTGGGTTCCAAACTTCCCGGGCCATTTTGAGGCCCTAAACAATGTTTTTTGGGGGATTTGGGGCCCATGTGTTTTGAAATGGCACTAACCTGTTCCATTCGAAAATTTTTCTTCTCGGTTAGACCTTTCCAACAGACTATTGTGCGCCTAAAATGAAGATCGTATGCAAAAGTTATGACCCCGGGAAGTTGATGTACTAACTTACACAAACGGGGCCCACATGACTTTTGGTGCTTTATCTACTAGGGTTAGGTTTTTGGATGTCTAGGATTTTTGACATTCCTGTTTACTATAAAAAGGACTTCAGAGCCTCATTGTAATCATCTTCTTGCAAATGAGCTCAAATGTCACATCTCTTTTCATAGATAAGCCACCACCATTCCAACAAGCTTGTTTTCTGCTGCATTTTACAGTTTCAGCTTACTTCCTTATTGAATAGAAAACCAATTTTATTGTATATATGTTATTCTGTGTTAAGCATATTTTAATAATATTTATTCATTTCCTTTTTCTCATAAAATCCAGATCAATGGTATCAGAGCATTATGTTCCTTGTCATCTTAATGCATGTCCCCAATGAGGTCAGGGTACAAAGAATTGGGTCTCGAGCTTGTTTCTCTTGAGGACAAAATCTCTCGCACACCCAAGCGACCTATCATGGAATGAGAAAACAAAGATAACATGACAGGAGATCCTTTCAAAATGTTTCTTGAGGAATCCCTCATGCAAAAAGGGAACGAGATGATGGATAGTTTCTTGCAAATCCTTTGGCGATTACCAATAGGCAACGCATCTTCCTTAAGAGGCAAGAAATGGGATAAAAACCCACTTATCCTAATTTTTGTGTGAGCAGGTGCATCACACTAAGAAGTGCGTGGATCTGGGTGGCTGATATCTGCACACTCAGATCTATAGTGTGGGATCCATATTGGATGCCCCCCTAACGTTATACCTTTAACGGGGGGGTTGAGTTGGTGGTTTTTGAATGCCAGCACCCCACTTTCGAGGCGCATCCTCGTGAAATAGGACCCCCCAAACTTTACCTCTTACCACTCTCCCCACCCCTCCAAGTAGACCACTTACCACTCCCACTTACTGTTCCATCCTCCAGCTGCCATTTGTCCCCCACTCCATCTCTCTCCTCCGCCTATCACATCTCCTACTCCCCCTCATCCTTGCATTGCAACACACCTATCCTCCACTCACCTCCATGCCATATCCCTCTTCACTTCCTCCCACCATCTCTTTCCATGTGTTCTCTCCTCGTACTCCATCCCGCCTCCATCTAGGTAGGTTGTCCCCACTACGCTTACTACCGTAGTCTCTCTTCTGCCTCCGCATGATGGTCTCGTGCCACTTCACCTTTGTCCTATCACACCTTATCACACACATATTCAACTTCCCTTGCCTTCCCAATCCCCTTTCCTCTGTCACGCTTGTCCACCTAGCCATCCCTCATCTGTTGATTCCATGCCGATCGCGCCAACCACCCCTGCCCTGTTAGTTTTATCCACATCCGCTAAATGGGTTCCCTTGTAACGGTCCAACAAAGCAGCCGATAGACAAAGGAAAACTGCCATGTCCTTCAGGTGTAGAGTTGACTCGGGCCTCTTAGATCCCGATGCAGCATTTAATGTAAATAAGGAAGGTGGGTGAGACATCGTCTCCTTCCTTAAATAGAAGGCCAGTAGGGGACAAATTGCATAAGCGGGTTGTCAGTTCTGTCTGATAGAGACTGCATCTGAAAGAAGACTGCATGGGAAATCTAACCAACATCTACATGCACAGCTTGACAGAGAAGTTTTTCAACGCAAATCTTTAAACGCGTGACATGATCGCATCTTCAACAGTCGGAGCTAGTTTTGAGTATATGTAGGAATTTTTTCCATTTTGTTAGCGTCGATGGTAGAGCTACGCTCTCGATTGCAAAGTTTTGATGAGGCCTCTAGTTCTTTGGTTATGTACATGCATTTGAGACTTCTTGTTTAATGTGTGTCATCTTCCCTTCATCTCTTCGTAGCAAATGTGTTGAAACACTCGAGCATGAGTGATCCAGTTGAGGGTAGTTATGTTTCTATGATGTATGCTTGAGCATAGTTACATCACCACCAGTTTTAATCAACTTCTCGTTTTTTCTTTTCCCTCTAATAGTGAGAGCTCGAGCATGGATGTTCCAGTCAAGTTGTTGTGACTTCTTTGTAATGTATGTTTGATTGTAGAGTCTTTATAGAGTTTTCAACTCCATGAAGTTGTGAATTCGAGAAGATCTTGAATTTGAATCTTTTCCTCCTTAGGCTGCTGGATGACTAGAAGTCCCTAGCTAATCCTTTCACTCTCCTCAAGATATTCCACCTACTCACCGCTATACTACAACTCATTGACTGAAGTTATACCAATACCTCACCTATTTGTGCACAACTGCCCATTTTTCTGAGTTAAAACGATATAATCCTGAGTCTGCATCCATTATACCACCATTAAATTAATTCATTGTGACATAACTGATGGGTATTGGGCTTACCTCTACTGCAATCCAGAGGTGACTCAGGGTGCTAACATTTCTGGCACCGCTATCGGGTACAAAATTGTAGATTTTCCCTGGGATTGAACGACAAAGCTTGTTGGTTCTGAAGGTGCATCATAAATTAGTACATCAAAGATTTCAACTGTGCATCTAGAGATTCCACTGTGGTGACCACATTGACATGTATCCACTGGAGAATCCATTGTTTCATCTATGGCTTCTAGAGGCAGACACACGAGGTCTACCCCACAACTACCTCTAGCAACACCTGAAGATGACCCAGAGAAAATGATAAAAAAGGGAAAGGCCTTCTGAGAAAGTACTTCTATTGTTGAACTGGTTATTTCTGATGATTTTCATTATCCTTTTGTAAGAACTCCAATTTCTGCATCTCATTCTACTGTTATACCTTCTGTTGGAGTTTCCCCAAATTTAAATTTTGGGAGTGTTCCTGTTGAGTTTTCTCCTCCTGGTTTTGGATTAGAGGGAGAAATCCTTGTCACTCATATTTCCCCTGAACTAGTTCCTTGGCATAGACCCCAGACCTCGAAATATTTTCCCACTCTAGGTTTTACCACCCCTCTCTCTATCACTGTTGCTACTACGGAAAGAGAAACCTCTGTTCTCCCTAGCCCTGTAGCCTTTTCTCCAAATCCTCTCATGTTCTCTTTTCCTCCAAGAGTTTCATTTTCAGTCTCTCCTTCTCAAACTCAATCCCCTCCTAATTCTCCTCCACCTATCGTCCCTATGGAAGGAGCTAACCCTCCCATAAATAGAATGGATTCTATAATAACTGCTAGATATTCCCCTCTCGTTTTACCTCAACCTCTCAATGCCTTTCTAGCCGGTGGCTATCTTAAGAAACTACCTAAGTTCAATGGGGAGCGAGATATTACTGTAAAGGAGCACCTTATGGCCTTCTATAGTTATGTTGATAACTATGTCATAGTAGACGAAGATGTATGTATGAGGATTTTTGTCCGCGGTCTTGATAGAGAATCCAGAAAGTGGTTCAGATCCTTCACCCCTGGATCCATTGATGGGATTGAGGCCTTAGATGATATCTTCTTGAAACAATGGGGGGATAAAAATGACTTCATGTATTATATCACTGAGTTCAGGTCCCTAAAGAGAAAAGAGGGAGAGTCTATCTCTGACTTCTCCAAATATTCAACAAAATGTACAATAAAATCCCTGTTGAGATAAAGCCTACAGAAGCCTCTGCCAAAATCACCTATGCCAGTGATTTTGACCCTGATTTATGCCTCCTGTTAAGAGAAAGAAGAGCTACCTCCTTGGATCATATGCAAGATGCATCCCTAGAAATAGAGTCTAACATAATGACAGTTTACCGACTCAGGAATAAGACTAATAGAGACAGAGGAAGGGAAAGATCTGAAGCCTCAACCTACAGTTCCTCTGTCTCCCCCCCTAAAATGGATGAAGTAACCAAGTTAATAAAATATCTTTTGGCTAGAATGGAAAGGTTGGAATTAGAAGGGAAGAAGACGTACAAAAATCCCCAAAATGTTGATAACAGAGGAAACTTCAGGAGGTCGAATAACAATGCTCCTAATATCATGCCAAGGGAACAAAGGGACAGAGATATAAATGATCAGAAAGTTCAAACCTCTCTCCAAAACAATCTTATTGTTGAGGGTGAGAGGGAGGAAGAAGATCTTGAGCTTGATCTTGAAATCCATTGTGTTGGAGACACCTCCCCATTTCCTCATTTAACTCAATCTACATACAAGGAATCCCTCATGAGCGGTCAAATAAATGAGCCAAGTAAGGGGAAAAAGGAAACTAATAGCCCAAGTAAATACAATTCAGGTCTAAGAAGAAAGAAGGGAATTCTGATGTCCCTGATCCAGATCCCAGAGAAGAGAGGCCTGCCAAAGACACAACAAACACCAGCAAAGAAAAGAAAGCTTAGACTTCCCCACCAATAGCCAAAGACCCTATCCCAGAGGTGAGAGAAGTTTGGAATCCCCCTTCATCCTTTAAATTTGAGCATGAAATTCAGAAGATCTGAATCCTTTTCCCCCTTTCAGAGCTATTCAAGCATGAAGACTTCAAAAGGTCCCTCTTTAAGTTGTTGCAGCCCGAGCCACCCTACCATTCCACAGACTCAGTGAATCTCCAAGATGAAAAGATCGTAGTCATCTTAGTTCCTATGGTAGAATATAGAGATGATTCAACCCTCCTTTCTACACATCACTGAACATACATGATAAGGTGATGCATAACTTTCTGATGGACTTAGGGGCATCCCATAATATCATGCCCAAAACTTTCATGGAATAACTCAGATTAGAAATCAATAAATATTATCATGATTTATATTCATTTGATTCGAGGAGAGTACGATGCCTTGGGGTCATCAAGGATATAGTGGTGATGTTGTTCCAACAACCCATGAAAAGTGTGGTCATGGATATTGTGGTGGATAACATTCCTCCCTATCTCAACATGTTGTTGTCAATATCTTGGATAAAAAGACTTGGGGGAACCTTGCAGATGTGCCTCACATATGCTACCATTCCAGTGTTTGGAGGAGAGAATAGGAGACTGTACAGAGAAGCTTAGTTGGCCTACATTATCAATGATGAACCATACCCCACCAATCATCCTATCTTTTCCCTGGATACTGATTTAGGATCCATCTTATTGCGGCTCACCAGTGTCCCAGAACCCCCTCTTGAGATCAGAAAGTCCAGTACTCTCAGTGAATATTCTCCTTCAATTACCTCTATGTGGAAAATATTTTTCGATGGAGTCTCTTTTAAGGAAGGTGTTGGTGCTAGAGTAGTTTTTATGTCACCTTGCCATGAGACCATATCCCTGTCATACAAGTTAGAGTTTGAAACTACCAATAATGTGGCAGAGTATGAAGCTCATGTTTTAGGCTTAAGAGTTGTGAAGGAAATGGGAATTAAAGAGATATTAATGTTCGGTGATGTTGAGTTGATTGTCCAGTAGATCAGGAATATTTATCAGACCAAACACCCTTGGCTAAGAAGTTACATAAATGAAGTATGGGACCTCATTGACACTTTCTTCCTAGATTTTAACATTTCATTTGTTCCCAGAGAAGAAAATTTCATGGTCGATTCTCTGGCCATTTCAACGAGCAATTTCAGAGTCCCTCTGCCACCCAAGCTCAGGTATGATGTAGAAGTGAAACATAGACCCTCTATACCTGACAACATAAACCATTGGAAATTATTTGAAGATGATCTTGAAATCGAAAGGTTCTTGGATACCGTTGATGAGTTTTATGCATTACATGTTGATCAAGAGCCTGATTCTGAAGCAGATCCTCATGCCCATGTTTTTCTGAACAAAATTACTGATCATTATATTGTTAAATTTCCTAGCAGTCACATTCCAAAGGGACTAGTCCCCTTGGAAAGACTATTTGACAGAAGCGATGTGGCAGTAAAGGGTAAAATCTTAGGTGAGGATGTTGATGTAGTTGAGTGCAATATTGGCACATAGAAGAATCCCAAATTTGTCAAGCTGCCAAGCAGTTTGTCAAAGGAACAGAGGGCCGAGTATGTTGATCTGTTGAGGGAACTTTCTGATGTGTTTGCATGGACTTATGAGAATCTCAAAACATATGACACAAGCATTATTGAGCATAAGATCCCATTGAGGGAGGAAGCCAAACCATTTAGGAAAAAATTAAGATAAATAAATCCTATGTTGCTACCTATTATGGAGAAGGAGGTAAAATATATGTTGGATGCCCAAATCATTGTCCCATTCATATATTCTGAGTGGGTGAAAAACCTAGTCCCAGTAAGAAATAAAAGTGGAGAAATCATAATGTGTGTCGATTTCAGGAATTTGAATAGAAGCTCAAAGAAGGACAAATACCTCTTGCCAAAGATGGAACACATATTGCAAAGGGTAATTGGTGCATCCAGGATTTCCATGATTGATGGATTTTCTGGCTACAATCAAATCTCTTTCTTACCTGAGGACAGAGAAAATACCACCTTCACCACTCCTTGGGGCACATTCATGTATGCCAAAATTCCCTTTGGATTAATGAATGCAGGAGCAACCTTTTAGAGAGCCATGGACGTAGCCTTCATTGGGGAAAAAGATAAATTTGTGGTCACATGTCTAGATGACATAACAGTCTTTCCCAGATCTGATAAAGAGCATTGTTGCCATCTGAGAAAAGTCTTCCTGAAATGCAGAAAGTTTGGTATCTCCTTAAATCCCAAGAAATTATTGTTTTCCATGAAGGAGGGAAAATTATTGGGGCATATAGTATCTGCTGAGGGAGTAAGAATTGATCCCATTATGTTGGAAGAAATCCAAACCTTGTCACTCCAGAGATCCAAGAAATAGGTCCAGTCTTTCTTTGGGAAAGTTAATTTTATGAGAAGGTTTGTTTCCAATTTTGCTGAATTGGTGAAGAATATCACAACTATGGTTAGAAAAGGGAATGAAGTAAAGTGGATAGTTGAGTCCAGAGAATCCTTCAACCAAATCAAGAAGGAACTGACTGAAGAACCTATGCTTATCAGTCCTGATTATTCCAAATATTTTCTGATTTTCCCTTTTGCTTCATTTGATACAGTGGCAGTTGTTCTACTGCAGAAGAATGTTGAAGGGATGGAGCAACCTATTCCATTTTTCAGTAGGGCATTGAGGGATGCAGAGGTAAAATATGACATCAGGGAGAAGCAGGCCTATGACTTTGTCAAATCTCTCAAAGCTTTCAGAGTCTATGTTTTGCATTCAAAAACCATTGCATATGTTCCTTCATATTCTATAAAGGACATTCTCATTCAGCCTGACATAGACGAGAGTAGGAGCAAGTGGATTGCCAATATCCTAGAATTTGATCTGGAAATAAAACCCACCAAGATAGTTAAAGGTCAAGGTCTATCCAAGCTATTGGATGATTCTAATTGTAAATTTCTTGGGTTTAATTTCATCAAAACTCGCTCAGAAGATTGACAGTCTAAGGTGCCTGATAACAGTCCTCAAGACAACCCTCCATTGGCATAATGCACCTAGTACAAAGATATTGTATATTTTCTACAAGAACTAAGGCCCCTCGATGGAATGGGGAAGATAAAGTCAAGAACTTTAAAGCTCAAAGCTATCAAATATTTCCTTATTGACCAAGTATTTTATTGAAAAGACCCTCTAGGAGTTCTTCTGAGATGCTTGGACCCACAGGAGGCCCAAAAAATTATGTTTGATTTTCATGAGAACTTGTGTGGGGGGCATCATTTATGGAAAACCATAGCCTACAAAATAATCAGGGCTAGTTACTATTGGCCTACCTTGTTCACTGATGTCTGTGTGAAAGTCAGGGCTTGTATCAAATGTAAAAAATTCTTAGGAAAGCAGTAGCTCAAGTCTTTGCCACTGAAGCATGTGGTAGATTCAGGACCCTTTTAGTAATGGGGGCTAGAATTCATTGGGGAACTTCATCCTGCTTCAAGTGGTCAGAACAGGTGGATCTTAACTGCAACAAAGTATTTCACCAAATGGATAGAAGTTATCCCCACAAGGAGTGCTTCCACAAAGTAATCATTAGTTTTCTTGAAGATATTATGGAAAGGTTTGGTTGTTTGAAAAAAATTATCACTGATAACACTGAATCCTTCAAGGATGAACCATTGATCCAGTTCTGTGAGCAGTTCAAAATAAAATTGATTCATTCCACCCCATACTGCCTCCAGGGCAATGGACTAGCAGAATCCTCTAACAAAAGCCTCATTAAAATCATTAAAATACTGTTAGAAGATAACCAAAAAGCATGGGACTGGAAGCTCAAATTTTCTCTATGGGATGACAGAGTGATGAAAAAAAATTCTCTGGGTGTCTTTCCTTTTCATCTTGTGTATGGGACAGAGGCAATCCTCGCTTCTCAGCTCGCCTTTCCTGTGGAGAAATTCTTTCAAGACTATCAGGGTGAGCCTAATGACATGGCTAGATGGATTTTGCAGCTGGATTAAGCACAACAGGTGAGGGAACAAATTCTGAATAGAGCACATGACCATCAGCAGATGATCAAGCAGGATTTTGACAGAAAGATGAGAAAAGAAAGTTTCAAGATGGGAGATCTGGTACTAAAATGGGATGCACCTAGACAAGACAGAGGAAAGCATGGAAAATTTGAAGCCCTATGGATTGGGCCCTTCAAATTTTATGAGGTATTTCCAAATAATACTTACAGGCTATAGAATTTGGAAGGTGACGAAGTTTTCAAAGGCCCTGTAAATGGGCATTTTCTGAAGAGGTTCTTTAATTGAGCCATGATTGGCTCCCATGTCTTTGTAAATATTGTTTTTCTTTTGTTTTTAGTTTTAATAGGTAACTCCATAACCCAACAGTAAGGAACTAAAGTTGCATAATATTTTGTGGCATCTCCCAGGGAGAAAGCCATATCACATTTATTTGTAAAGGGAGGTGTTTCCCTAAGAAGTTGGCATTTTGGTAAAAAGAGGCAAGAAATGGTCTAAAAACCCACTTATCCTAAGCTTTGTGTGCGCAGGCATGTCACACTAAGCATCGCGTGGATCTGGGTGGTTGATATCTGCGCACTCAGATCTATGACGTAGGATCCATATCAGA
>ML781030.1:566081-585510 GCA_009831015.1 Picea engelmannii | reverse complement strand
CACTGCCATTTTTCCCCCACTTCATCTCTCTCCTCCGCCTATCACATCTCCTTCTCCCCCTCATCCTTTCATTATAGCACACCTATCCTCCACTCACTTCCACGTTAGATCCCTCTTCACTTTCACCCACCATCTCCTACCATGTGTTCTCCCCTCGTACTCCATCTTGCCTCCATCTAGGCAGGTTGTCCCCACTGCGTTTACTGTTGTAATCTCTCTTCTGCCTCCACATCATGGTCCCGTGCCACTTCACCTTTGTCGAATCACACCTCATCACACACGTATTATGCCACCCTCACCTTCCCAATCACCTTTCCTCTTTCACACCTGTCCACATGGCCATCCCTCGTCCACTGATTCCACGACGATCGCATCAACCGCCCTTTCCCCGTCAGTTTTATCCATATCCACCAACTGGGTTCCCTTGTAACGGTCCAACGAAGTAGTCGACAGCCAAAGAAAAACCGCCACGTCCTTCAAGTGCAGAGTTGACTCGGGCCTCTCATATCCTGATGCAATAGTTAATGTAAATAAGGAAGGTGGGTGAGACATCGTATCCTTCCTTAAATAGAAGGCCAGTAGGGGACAAATTGTAGAAGCAAACTGTCAGTTCCAACTAATAGAGATCATGTCTGACAAAATACTGCATGGGTATTCTGACCAATGTTTGCATGCACAGCCTGACATAAAAAAATTTCAATGCAAAGCCTTAAACGTGTGACATGATCGCATCTTCAACAGTCGGAGCTATTTTTGAGTATATGTAGGAATTCTTTCCATTTTCTTAGTGTCGATGGTAGAGCTACACTCCCGATTGTAAAGTTTTGATGAGGCCTCTGGTTCTTTGGTTATGTACATGAATATTTGAGACTTCATGTTTAATGTAAGTCATCATCCCTTCATCTCTTCATAGAAACTGTGTTGAAACACTCGATCATGGGTGATCCAGTCGAGGGTTGTTACGTTTCTGTGATTTATGTTTGAGCACAATAACATTGCCATCAGTTTTAATTAGCTTCTCATGTTTTATTTTCCCTCTAATACTGAGAGCTTGAACATGGATGTTCCAATTGATTTGTTGTGACTACTTTGTAATGTATGATTGATTGCAGAGTCTTTATAGCATTTTTAGTTCCCTGAAGTTGTGAATTCGAGAAGATATTGAATTTGAAGATTTTCCTCCTTAGGTTGTTGGATGATCAGAAGTCCCTAGATGATCCTTTCACTCTCCTCAAGATCTTCCACCTACTCACCACTATACTACAAATCACTGACTGAAGTTAGACCAAGACCTCACCTATTTGTGCATGACTACCCAATTTTCTGAGTTAAAACGATATAATCCTGAGTCTGCATCCATTAGACCACCATTAAATTAATTCATTGTGACATAACTAATGGGTATCGAGCTTACCTCTGATGCAATCCAGAGGTGTCTCCTGGTGCTAACAGATTCCATCAAGAGAGAATGCAAATATTATTTTGGAATCTCACTACATTCGGTTGGTAGGACACTTTGGCATCGGAAAGACAGTGGCAATGCTACAGAAAAATTTATACTAGCCGAAACTTTGACAAGATGTCGACAAGTATATCAAGTCCTGCACCACCTACGCTATTTCCAAACCGACCACTAAGAAACAAGGCATATCCACCCCTCTTCCTACTCCTAACAGGCCATGGTAATCCATCTCAATGGACTACATGTCGAGCCTCCCATCCACGAAAAAGGGAAATGACTATGTTTTTGTGGTTGTTGATCACTTTTCCAAGATAATGATTCTAGCCTCCTTCAAGAAGAACATCACACCAAAATCCACTGCCAATATATTATTTGAATGAGTATAGGTACATTTTGGGATCCCACAAACCATTATCTCAGACCGTGATAATCAGTTCCTCATCACATTCTGGTTGATCCTCTTGTCACTGCTAGATACCAAGCTCACCAAATCCACTGCCTTCCACCAACAAATAGATGGCCAAACTGATTTCATCAATTATATGATCGTACATATCGTGCACATGTACAATTCCAAAAAACCCCGCACATGGGATGAGAGTATTCTCTATGTCCATCATAGCTACAACTAATCCCTACATAGCTCAACTAGCCACAATCCCTTTCAGGTGGAGTTGAGATTCCAACCATTGGGCCCCATGTATGTTGCACTACCCCTGCTTCAATAGAAGTTGACAAAGACACCCAGTTCATTGAGTGGATCAAAAACATTTGCCAACAGGTTTAGTATATTATACATAAGTCTAATTCCAAGTACAAGAAACTCCATGATCAACATTTGGTGCCACATAAGTTTTAGTTGGGCGACAAAGTTTGGTTGCACCTGCAGAAAAAACGCCTTACAGGGTCCCATCAGAAGCTTCTCCCACTCCGTTATGGGTTGTACACCATCACCAAGGTTGTGGGTGACAATTATTTTGAGCTCAACATTCCTCCTTTCCTTGGCCTGCACCCAGTCTTCAATGTGGCTCTCCTTCAACCATATTTCCCACCATTATTGGACACCTCAGAGATAACAGAGCAATTGACACCAAATGAGCTCAACCATGACTGCATGCAACATAAATCCAATGATAAAATTGTGGACACACAGATCAAGGGCACTCAAAAACAAAGGATCCATGTTTATCGAGTCTTCAAAGCATGTCAACTCCTACACTAAGGCAAGTGGCTCACTCCGGGCCAAATTCAACAGAAATTTTCTCATCTGATGGGGGAACTCAACGCAATGGAGACAATTGCTTCCTAAGGATGGAGGATTGTTCCAGGTGGATATCGGTGGCCACCCACCTATTCCACTGGCTCGAAAAAAGGTTTTCCACCTTGGCATTTTTTCAGGTTCCAAACTTCTGAGGCCGTTTTGAGGCCCTAAACGATGTGTTTTGGGGATGTGGGGCCCAGGTGAAAGGTAAAGGCACAAACCTTGGCTGGTCAAAAATTGTTCTTATTAGTCATACCTTTCGAATGGTCTATTGTGTGCCTAAAATGGAGATTGTATGCAAAAGTTACAACTCCAGCAAGTTGATGTACTAACTTACCCAAATGGGGCCCACATGAATTTTGGTGCTTCATCTCCTAGGTTTAGGTTTTTGGATGTCTAGGGTTTTTGCAATTACTTTTTATTGTAAAATGGCCTTTAAAGCCTCATTGTAATCATATTCTTGTGAATGAGCATAGCCATCACAACTCTTCTCAGCGATAAGCCTCCACCATTCCAACAAGCTTGTTTTCCACTGCATTTTACAGTTTCAGCTTATTTCCTTATTGAATAGAAAACTAGTTTTACTGTATCTCTATTATTCAATTTTAATCATATTTTAATAATATGTATTCATTATGTTCTGCTCAGAAAATCCAGATCAATGGAAATATGACACTTTGGTGTAGTTAAGATCATGAAACTGGATGGTATCCTTCGACCAGGATGAGTGAATGACGCCTGCCTTAAACCCTATATTTCTCATGATTGAGTCAACAGATTGTTGCTCCAGTCCAAGGGAGCATGTAAAGTAGTTAGATTTTAATTTCCTCTAATTTATTTAATTTAGTTAATAACGTTGAAGTGTGCATTTTTTTTCCACGACATATATTTTTTTTCAGTCTAAGTGTTACTTTTGTGTAGAACTACTTACTCAACCCCACAAGATCGGAAGAGCCACCATTACATTAAATGAAGACATTAAATATGACGGGGACCCCATTGTGGTTAGAGGGGGGATAATATGGACTATATCACATTCCATGTGCCACATGCATCATATCCATTCATACACTTTATGGTAGCTATAGTAACCCACCAGACCTTTCTATTAATCCATAAAGGAGCGATACGCATAGATGTCATTGGTATCCCCGTCGATATCCTCAATCATTAAAATGGTGAGCCCTGAGGTCAACCACATACCTATCATATTTTTCATTAAATGCCAGGATCGCCCTATATATATTACTTTGTTATCAGTCTCGTCAGATGCCTAAGCTTGAGATTGCGTTTATGGTTTAGTAATGAGTGTCCTTAGGAGTAATTACAAAGCTCTTCAATTATCCCGCATATAAGATTTTTCGAATTCGCGAGTGATACTCATTGTTTCCATCAGTTATCTTTTGTCTTTTTCTATATGCACTCTTGTATAGCTTGTGAAATCTCTTGTTCCCTAGTCGAGACCCCGAGCCCCACCTCAATCCATCTAGTTTTCTAGTAATCTAGAGCCAAAATGCCTAGAGCAATAAAAAGCTGAGGTTCATATCCAAAAGAGGCAATTCCATATGAGTTGTGTGATCCCTGGGTCAAGATCATGGGTGATGTTAAGGGAAAGGCCAAGAAAGTAAAACTCCTTGACCTTGACCTGATGGACCAAGTGTTGTTTCGACAGATGAATATCAGTGTATTATGGGACTTAGATCCAGATGCAATGGGAGGCATGTAGTTTATGTCAAAGACAAAATTCATCAACCTGTTCAATTCCACCATCATGAACCTCAGGGATCTACAGGTTTTTGGAACTACCGATTGCATGGTGCACCAAGTTATTGATCATTCGAGTGCATGATAGGATCTTGTGGCTCAATACAAGATATATGTTTCAATATGAGGATATCCACTAGCTCACCAAATTACCCCTTGAGGGTGAGGACATATCAAAAGGATTCCAAGGCCCAAGGAAGCATGGGAAGAAGAAGGGAAAAGTCATCCTCTATGAAAATTTCCATACACAGATAGGTGGATGTACAACTAACATCAACCCAATCCTTCTAGAGACATTCAGGAAAACTTGCTACGTGATCACTAGCAAGGTTATGTGCTTGTAGTACAAGGGATAATTCAACTTAGATGCCCTTTCGGTAGAATATTTCTGCATAAATAGAGTTGTGTTCAACCGGTGCAACTACCTACTAGAGGAACTCCTATTTGCGTGTGAGGAGGTTGAGGAGAAAGGCATAAATTTTACATACAGCTACCCGTTAGTCATGTTCACAATGTGGAAATGGACATCACCTTCAGGAAGAAAATTGTCACCTACAGATAAGGGTCGCCTAGCGAATATATTCGAGCCCTGGAAATCAAGGTCAACCTATGAGAATATGGAGTTCAATAATCCAGTGTTCCTGAAGTAATACAACCATCTTATTGACGCAAATCAGTGATTGTGCATACCAAAAGAACTGTTGAATCTCAATACCCAGAACATCACATTCGGGATAAATCGACACTACATGTTTTTTTGGTAGAGGCATGCAAATCATGAGGACTTCCATACGAGGCCGTTATCCTTCTATCTGGATGAAGAATCCTTTGATAAGGAAGTCATGTCATGGGCCGGTGTTAAGTGAAACCCATCCAAGTATGGTATGAATTATCTCTTGCCACTAGATCTCCTGAAGAAAAAGGGGCAGGAAGAAGGATTGAAGCCAAGTTACGACCCAACATAAAAGAAGAAGAAGGTCCATATTCCATTGGAATAAGAAGAAGAAGAGGATTAGGAACCTATGGAGATGAAGAAGAGGACACTGCATATGTTTCCACAGCTCCCAGAACAAGTCATGTTATCAGGGAAGGATGTCAACAACATCCTAGTTGTCGCATTCATAGGGGATGTTTCAACCACAAAACCCCGAACATGTATTTCCCCTGTCAAAATATTGAACCCACAATCCATATCTATGGTTGTACCTTGTACCAGAGCTGCCACTCATGAAACCCAAACTATGATTAACCTCTTAGATGATACCGATATACACACCACTACCTACAAAACCATCATCACTGAGAAAGCCCAATCTCCATCGCAAGACACCACCGTTCCATCCCAACCCACTTTGCCCGATCCCATGTAGCTAGATATCCCCAACCCTTATGAGAATGTAACAGAACATACTACCCTAACCACTGAATCCTTGAGTCAGATAGTTGCTCCATCGGTACCCGTTCTGGGAAATCTTCCCTTAGCAGAGAGTCAACAACCCAAAATTACACCACTTGCTCCAATACTGCAAGTTCCAGACACTGAAATTCCTCCATCAATAGTTAATTTTGAGATTCGCATCATTAGGAGAAAGACTCCAGAAGTTTCATTATATATAGAGGAAGAAGCATAACCAATTTAGAAACAAACCCACACAGTATCAGGGCAGAGCATAACATCCCTAAAAGATCAGCTGGGTACAATACTCCAAAATCCACAACGATGCACAAAACTGTTGCAATTTTTCCTCGCCAATAAATATCTTCTCCATCTACTTCCAATGGCTCTAAAGACAAGAATTTCACATCAACTGCAAGGTCCATCACCAGGGAAGAAGAGGTGGAGACACCATATAAATACTCCATGGCTAGTGGAATTCCACTACAAGTCCAATTACCCCTAGATGTCGCTCCTTCATCGGGTGATCTCACACAGTTTCTGATAGCGCTGCTGGTGGGCATAATCAGAGCCTTGACTGAGAAATTGGAAGAGAGGATCCAACAGGCCAAACGAGAAGCCAAGTTATGGAAACAAGAAGGAATCATCATGCAAGAACAATGAATGTAGGAGGAATATTCAAATATTTAGGTGGAACATAACATAGAAAAGGTAAAGGAAAAAATCACAGAGGCCTGGACAACGGTAAAAACGACATCGCCTCAGCTGTCAGAATCCAGTGAAATAATATATCCTACATAGCAGATCAAATTACTTCAGGTAGCTTGATCAGAGTTGGAAGAAAGAGTATAAAATATCGAAGTACAGTTGTGGGACAGTAAGAGAGAAGTTGAACTGCAACCCAAGAAGATACAAGAGAAAATGGAGAAAATCATTCTGGAAGGAAACAATACAAGAGAAATCTTGCATTAAAGGGCTACAGAATGCAAAAAAATCTTCAGAGAGGTTAGTGATTGGATGCAAATCATTTTAAGGTGCAACCAAACATTGGAGGACTTGCACATGAATATCCAATCGCGCAATGAAGATCCACTAGAACAACAAGAGAAACACCTTGGATCTGATGGAATAGAAAGAGAAATTTGACAAGATCCAATAGGTAGATAGTGATCTCAATGCATTATATGAAGCTCAAACTATGGCTAAGAAATAACTATGAGAGTTTCAACCTGTAGTCCAGATAATGTATCTACAGATGCATCAATTGGATGCCATATCTTATTCACAATGGAACTGTCTAGTTGTGTCCAAGCCAAAAAAATGCATCACAGACACCACCCAACAGTGTTTTGCTGAAGCTTCACTACTTTCCAAAAAGTGGCAGGACAAAGTGGACAACTTCCAAGATGTCACGAAAATATCCCTAGAAATAGTACCCAAGGTGGGACCTTCATTTGAAGAAGATAAATCTGAAACAGTCCAAGATGGAAATGGAATAAAACTGGAACCATAAGGCAAGGAAGAATAACAACCGAACCCAGAGCCCATGAAAAATATGAAGACTTGACTCGGGGTGAGTCAAGGATTTTGGTCGGAGCTTGTTGGGCCCTTCATTTTGTTGAATAGAAGTTCTGCAAGATATGTTGCAGCTTCATTTTCGGGAACAGAAGTTGTGCAAGCTACTGAGAAGTTGGACAATGGACTAAAGAAAGAAACAAAAAGTGGTTGGAAGAATAATGCAACATCAGTTTTGAGGAAAGAATTTGCAACAAGATCAATAAGAATAGATAACTCTCGGGCTCTCAACCAACAAACTCAAGATCAAATTATATATATGAGACTGATATGATTGTAAAAGGTTGTTGTTTTTGTTGTTAGAATATAGGTTAGTAAGGTTGGGATGGGAGTGCTGTTGTTACTCATGCTGTTGTTACTAATGTTGTTATCGTTGGTGTTGCTTGAGTCATTCTTATTATCATTCTTGTTGTGCTGAGTTTTGGAGATCTGGGAAAGAACTAGACTATCAATGTACCATAGTTTTGTATCAGTCTACATGTAGAGGAGCAAGAGATTGTAACATTGTATCATATTTGACGAGGAGCATCCTCTGATTACTTGTGTATATGACTCAATATGTGACAATACTTTATATGTTAATACAATTAGACCCAAATTTTGGATATATATTGTGCATCTAGTCTTCTAAATGTATGGAATACTTACTTGTATTGTATTTTATATCTAATATTCTTAAATTTCTTAATTATGTATGGAGACACAACCCTATTTTATTTATTCTTAGTTAAAAAATGTTCATAAATTCTACAGGTTTAATATCTATTGCGCAAGACTAATATGAATCTTGATAACTCAGAGATATGTCTAAATATTCTCTTTAGCCTTCCTTGCCTTTCTTGTCTCGGTTTCACTTCGGGTGAGACTACTTCCCACTCACGAAGATGAAAATTCTAGCGCTCTAGACTACTTCGGTACCTTTTGTTGGTGACTTGAGAAGTACCATGGTCTAATCACTTTTGCACCAGCATGATGTCAACCCTTAGAGAGTGATCTTGGAGATTAATGTGAATCCTTGGAAAGGTATAGAGATGTTGGATAGTTGATTGGAATTTGTATGATCGATATTGATGGTGATCTAGTTGGGTACATTTGATGTAGTCTACATGTATCCCCGAGGGTGTGGTTATGGGACCCAAAGTTGATTAAGAAATATGGACATGAATGACAATGAAATTTTAGGTAAGAATATCATATATGTATATTACACATCATTTCATTTCTGTTGATATGTGGAACGCCACGTGGTTCCTCATGTTTAGGGATATATGGATTTGTGAAGTTGGAAGCCCAGAAGAATGGTCAACAAGCCCCTATTTGGTTACAAGTATTTAATGAAAGGGTAAATTGGTTGTAAAAGAAATTTCAAGAAGTTCTAACATTAAGGAAGGAGGTCCTAAAGTTAAGGAAAGAGATTACTTAGAAAAAGTATAAGTACACCTCAAGAAGTCTCTCATAAGTACATTATTTATACACACAAGTTCATTCAATATCTATCTAAGTGATAAAGTGATTCTTATCTGAGGTAAAAAAGGATATATGAGGCATTTTTCAGAGGGAAGATGAAGTAAATAAGGTTGAAATTGCAAGGGAGGATGAAGTATTATGAGGATGTGTTTTAAGGTATGTTATTTATAGGTATTGAAGATGATTGTGTAAAATTTTCAGAGCTTTATTCATTACAGGTTGTTGGGTTTTTTATTCTACTTTATCAATTATCTACTATGATATTACCCTACTATCATAAGTTGACACAAGTTCAGATTTAACAAGCTTCCAACAAAATCCCTCTAAGACTATTGGCCCCTCTGGTAAACCAGAAGGCAACGCAACACATAGGGTGTACCGCACAGTCTCACCCAAGATATCTCTATGGGTGGTTGCAATACTCAGATAATTGCAACCTGAGAATGAGTGAAGATCTGTGGTTATACCTTTTGATCTTTATTAATTTAGTATAATCTCTTTATTTAAACAATCATTCTCATTCATGTAGGGGGAGTATCAGATCTAACTATTTCCTTCATTCATTTATCTAGAATTTAAACAACAATAGAGATGAATACATTCAATCACATAACACAAGATTTAACATGGTTCAACAGCTACTAGGATACGTCTACAAAGATCTGTGTCTCAAGATATTTATTATGTCTCAACAATATGTCACCCCACACATGTTTATAGTCTTGGATCTTACAATCTCAACAGGATCCCTGATCCCTGTGAGGATGACTAGATCGCACCAGGCTCCTCAGCCTGTGATCTAACCCTCAGGATCGAGTTGCTCAATTATTATATAGCTCACCATATTACTAAATGTTGCAGTTATTACAAAAACCTTACAATTTCTGGACTCTCTCTACCATCTAGGTACTACTGATAACTTTTGTGTCTATCCAACTCAGGTCCTCTTGTACCCCTTTTTCTTCCTATACTCCTTTCTCTCCTGCTACTACTGTACCCCACTCTTAGACCTCCTAAGTATTACCTATCTCTCTCCTTGGATCATCAACCATTACAATATATCGCAAATGCCCTAACCCTAACATAGTTAGGTCTTCCTTGCATGCATGCATCGCATGCTTCCCTCGTATGTGCTACTTTTCCTTCCAACTGTCCTTTCTTCTCTTTGTGATTCTCTCCCCCAAAATAGCCTTTTCCCCATAATAGGCATGCGTCCAAAAGGCCCCCAACACTAACATGTGGCTCATCCCGAGCTGCCTATGCTTTGCATGCTTCTCCAACAGCTCCTGCTAGAGCGTGTAACTTGTCTGCAAGTTACCTTCATTGTGCTTGAGTCTGCATGGTATTTTCTTTGAGGACATATAACACGTGATCTCCTCCCTGATCATTTTTGCACATTCTGCATGTGTTTACGCCATGTTCTTATTTTCCTCCTCTACATGCATAATGACCTCTGCTGCTAGCTCTTGGACAGGTTCCATTTGAGCTTGTCGGTCCTTCTTCTACGTCTGTGCAGCTGCTAGCTCTTCTTGTAGATTCTTCATGTACTCCATTCCTTTGAGGCACTAGGTGATATTCATCATTTTATACCTCTACTTCAAGTCTTGGATTTTTGCGCTTATCTTTTCCTCTTCCTGGTCCTAGTGTTGGACATGTTGATATTCTTCTAGCTTTGTCCATAGCTGCGGTGCCCTATCAAAAAAGTCGCCAACTGCACTAACTTGTCATTCCATTCCATCCGTATGTTTAGCTTATTCATGCTTCCTTTGTTCCTTCACCTTAGGGGGAGTGGTAGGAATGATTTGTTCCTGAAGGTTCTCGATCTCCTACATGTACTGATCAATTGTTTGCACAATCTGATCAATTTTATGCATTGTCGTGGACTCTACTATTTGCTCTCATTTAGGAATTATTTCATAGGCTGCAACCACTCCCTACTCGAGCCTATGCATGTGATAATTCTTGTCTTTAGTCTCGAGCTTGACCTGCTCCAGCACCAACTTCAACTCCTCTTTTTCTTTCTTTTGTTTGTTGCAACTCCGCAATGTCTATTTGTGCGCATGAATGTACCTCCTACGTGACATTGACTTGTAGTTTGTATATTTCCTTGGTTGGTATCTGCTCCATTACCAAATATATTTGTGCCAGATATTTCAAGGGTGTCTGGGCAACCATATCATCTATGTGTAACATGATGGGTGTAATGTGGAAGGTCGGGCTCACTTGTTCTATTGTCTGGATCATCTCAAGTTTGCTCGGCATAGCCTTGGCTCTTGATTCTGATGCTATGGGGAATGACTCTATTCCTTTTTCTACCCTCTACACTTCTCTGATCTGCTCCAGGACCTGTCTTATGTCTGTCGACCCATCCTGAATTCGGTCCCTTTGGTGTTATGTGTCTTCAAACTCCTCATCGTCCTGGTCCTAGACTCTTTCAGCCATGAGGTCTGGGTCGTCCTCAATGATTGTATATTTTGGCGGCCGCTTGTGTGCCTTAGCCTTTTATAGAGCACCCCCAGTGTGTATGATCGACCTATTGGTCTGGCCTTGTTCTTGTAGGGTAGAACTCAATGGGGTTTATTGTGATATAAAAACCCCTTTTTCTTATTCTTTTGGTGCTTGGGTGGTTCCCTTTTCCTAGCATGAGTAACCTTCTTTAGCACATACCCCTTATTTTGACGTGTAGTCTTATGACTCATCTTTGGCTTGTTAGGCACAAATTTATCCCAGACAGGTTTCTAAACTTGCCTTGCATCAACCTCCTTACCTGTGGGCATATCTTGAGTGAGAACTGGAACTCTCTAGTCACTGTGCCAATCCTTGTTTTCCATCTCTATGTCTTCTTCCTTGACATAGTATCACAATTGTAGCCATTCCTTCTCTGGATCCCTATGTCCTTGGATCCATATGGTATGCTTAGTCTCTTTGAAGGTGGAGATATCTCGGTATTGCACGACCACTTATGGAGTAATCCTTCAAGTGTTGGGAATGATTTCTTGGAGGTTGTTGTAATACCTCGTGAACATTCTTGCATTTGTACTTCTGACTTTGGGGTCTCGAGTGCTTCCCAACGATGTGCACCGCGCTGTGCGACAATGACTATCCCGCTCACAAAAATATGTGTACTGGGGTTCCCTCCATTCGATCAAGGCGATCAATATGAGTATATAAGAGTAATTAAACTATATCCCCAGGTCCTACACATCTCTACATTCCTCAAGGAACATGTTTAATAAGTACAGGGCCCATATGAGCTTAGTGCCTTCCATGAACTGTGTTGCAGCCACGATGACCTCGGCAGGAACTTCCACGCGACATTTCCTGAGAAACTTTTAAGACATGAGTTTGGTGGCCAACCTTGCTTCTGCGTCGATGATGTGATTGATGATGATTGATGATGTGCTTGATGATGATGTGGCCAACCTCTCTCTATTCCATATGCATTTTTCATCTCATCTTCCAGTGCCTTCTCCTTTGTCTTGTCGTTGAGGTACTATGCAGGATTATCCCCTCGAGATGACAGAACTTTAATAAAAGAAATGAGATCCACCTATATAGAGACATGCTCTTCAACCCAGAGATACCCTCCATGGGTGAGTGCCATCAATTACTTGATGCGGTTGTTTACGTCGCGACCCCTTAAAAAATGTGGGATATCCAACATGTTTAGAATTTCGGTGTTGGCCAATCCGGATTCCCACTGTTTTGGTTGTAAAATCATATCACCAAAGGTTCATGTACCCACATTGTCAAGGTAGATGTGTCTTGCAAATTCAGGGAATGTTTCCATCCCATCCACATCGTGGTCCTAGTAGCATAGTTTTTCCATGCATCCCAGAAGGTTATGCGTGGTTTGCACCTCTTTCGAAATGCGCAACAAGACTATGGATGTCATAGCCTATCTACGCGGTGATCATGCTATGGGTTGTTTTCCCTTTCGTTGTTGTGGCTGGCTCAAGGTTCCATTCTGCATTGTTCTATCATCGACATATGCCTCTGGCCAACCGGTAACATATTCTACTAGTCCCTCCTACTATTTCTCTAGCTCTACTGTGTGTGACCATCCTAGTGTGGTCGCTTCTGTCTGGTTTGGGGATGTCCCGTTTATGCTCGAGGCTTCCTCATCCTATTCAGGGCATGAAGGATTTCCTCCATCCTTGGCCTGCTACCTATCCCATTTTCAACATATCGATTTCCATGCTAACCGTTGTTGTTGGTTGGGTTTTCTCCACCATGAGTGGAGGGCTAGTTGGTTCCAGATTGGGTGAGGTATGTTTGTCCAATTTGATGAATGCGACAATATGTGTGGGTTAATTTTCCATTCCCTGTGGTTGTTGTGGTGCTCTGTGATGGCTTCGAGGTTTTCTGCAGGCCTGGCTCAATGCACCTAGCTTGGGTGGTGCCCTGGTGGTTAAGGTTGATTTCTTCTATGCTAGTTCGCTCTGTATCTCTCACTAAATATCTCTCTTCTCTGTATACTCTCTTTCTCCATGGTTTCACTATTTCATAATGACCATTGCATTACTCCCATTCCTTCCTTATATGGAAAGTGTCGTGAAGCTTCTCGGAGAAGCTACCCGTGCTATGGTTTAAATGAATTGGTGTTTTCTGCGGATGTGATATTCAATTTCCTTGACACCGCCAGTTGGAACGATTAATGCAAAGTCACTTCGAAAGTACTTGACATTCAATTTGATAGACACACCGCTAGTTGGCACCTTTTTTTCGTGACCACCATTTTCCCAATTTTCACCTTTTTTCCGATCGTTGGTCCTTTTTCTGGCGTGCTAAGTTTTTCGCGGTATGTTGTTTATCCGGTGCACATGGACATTTTATTTTTTTCATGCTAAATCTATTTTATCTGTGTTTTGTATTCAATTTTCTAGTGCGGTAACCCCCCTATTCCTTCGGCCAATCCTATGTTGTCTGGCGCAATCATCTTTTTTTTTTTTTTTAAGTGCTAGGAGGTCACCTGCCCCTATACAGTTTCAGTTGACTCCCATTAATCATTTCTATGATTTGGTTTCCTCCCAAATCCTTCAATTGTACAACTCCCCCATTTGTGACAGTATTTATTTCATATCGTCCCAACCAATACATTCTGAATTTTCTTCGGTGTTGAAAATATTTACTTTCGTACACCAAGACTAGGTCTCCCTCCTTGAAAATTTTCCTTTTAATATGTCTATCATGCCAAGCTTTGTCCTTTGATTCTTGTGCCTCTTGGTGAAACCATGCTAGAATCCTATCTTCTTCCATGAGCATCAACTGACTTAGCCATTTTTGTACAACGCCTCGCTCGTCATGTTAGTAATTGTTATTATGCACATACTAGATACCAAAACTTCTAATGGCACCACTGCTTCTTTTCCATACACCAATATGAATGGTGTCTTCCTTGTCATCTTTTTACATGTAGTCCTTTATCCCAACAGTATTGTTGGTATCTTCAAGTCCCAATTGTCCCTGTTGATATTGCAGATCTTTGTGAGTGCATTCTCTAGGATCTTAATAAAGGCCTCCACAGTTCCATTTTCTTGAGGATGATATGGTGTAATCTTTTGATGATAGTCTTCAAACTCCTTGGTCATATCCTTAATAGTGTTGTTAATGAAGTGAGTGCCTTGGTCACTCATCAAAATCCTTGGGCATCCAAATCTAGTGATCACTTTCTCAAACAAGAAGTGTGTTGATGTCTCTGCGCTGCAATCTTTTACTGGTGCTTCTTCTTCCCATCTTGTTAAGTATTTTTTCGTAGTAATAATATACCTTTCTCTAGACCTCTTTGTTGGTACGTTAATTGGTCCCACAAAGTCTATTGCCCATTTTTTGAATACCTACAAGGTCACTTGTGTCCTTAGAGGCATCTCATCATGTCTATTAGTTTTACCAACTCTCTGACATGCATGACATATCTGGTAGTATTCCTTTGAATTTATGTGAACAATCAACCACCATAGTCTTGCATGCAATACCTTCTGTATGGTATCATTTCCTGCATAATGTCCTGCTATTCCCTCATGGGCCTCTGCTAAAATCCTAGGTATTTCATGTTCTAGTACACATCTTCTCAAGATGTTGTCTTCACCCATATTGTATAAGTGTCTTGCAATCAATTGATAGTCTCCAACTCTGACTACCAGATTTTTATTTTGCACAGTGTTGAATTCTTGTGGTGCAATCCTTGTGCTCAAGTATTGAATGATGTCAACAAAATATTCATCAACTACTTGGACTGAAAATAACTGTGCATCAGGGAATTTGTCCTCTAAATTTGTAGGTTCCTCTCCATTGGTGATCCTTGATAAGTGATCAGGTCTTGCATTCAACTTTCCTGGTTTGACTATCAATTCAAAGTCAAATTCATGGAATAGAAGTAATCATATACAAATTATCCCCCCCAACACTAGCTTGTTGAATAGGTATTTGAGAGATGAATGATCTCTAAAAATCTTGAAATGTTTTCCCAATAATTAATGTCTGATATTTTGAAGTGCATAAACCATATCTAGGCCTTCTATCTCTGTGGTATTGTAATTTTTCTCTGACTCTAACAATTTTCTTCTAGCAAATGCTATAGGATGGTTCAATTCCCTTGTTCTTGGTTGTTCCAGAATAGATCCAAGTGCTATAGCTAATGCATATACATGCACATGAAATGTATTTTGCCAATCTAGGAATACTAGTATTGTTGTCGTTACCATCTTCTCTTTCAGGGTGTCTGATCCTCGCTGACAGTCCTCATCCCATTGAAACTTGTTATCTTTTCTCAACAGTTTCTCCACTGGCATAGTGATCTGCACATACCCTTTTATGAATTTCCTATAGTATCCTGTGTGTCCCAATGCTTCTCTTAACTGACATACTGATTTTGGTGGTGGTAGATTAACAATTACTGCAATCTTGGTAGGATCTACTAGAAATCCTTGCTTGCACACTATATGGCCCAATAATATCCCAAAATGTGTTCCAAAGATGCACTTCTTGATGTTTAGCAATATTTGAAACTAATTTCATCTTTATAACATCATCCTCAACACCTCTACATGGTCTTTCAACAAACTATAGATTGTCTAATCATCTAGATATACCTCTAGAAACTGGTGCATGAATTCTTTGAATCCAACTATGACTACTCTCGAAAATATTGTTGGTTCATTCTTCATTACAAAAGGCATGACTGTGTACTGGTAGGACCCCCATTCTGTGGAAAACTTGGTCTTGTACCTATCTTCTGGGGCTATCTTGATCTGATGGTAGCCTGAGAATCCATCAGTGAATGAGTAAGCTTCATGGCCTCCTACAGTATCCAACACTTCATCTGTGAAAGGGGTAGGGAAAAAGTCATGTAGAAAAGCATCACTCAAATTCCCGAGGTAGACACATATTCTTATCCCTCCTTGCTTCTTCTCTTGAACTACCATAGGGTTTACCCATTCAGATTCCTCCACCGGTTCTATGATTCCAGCCTCCAACATCTTGTCAATTTCTACTTTCACTTTTTGCTTATATATTGGGTTTAGTCTATAGGGTCTATGTTTGACTAGTCTTTCCTTAGGTCTGAGAGGTATCTTCATTTCACCTAGCTCTCCTGCTATGCCTTTCATTTCTGTGAACTTTTTTGGGAACATGTCACTGTACTCACGCAGTAAATCTATTATGCTTTCTACTGTTTGTTCATCAAAGTAGTCTCCAATGATGTCCATTTTTGGATTATCAGTTGTACCCATGTTGAATTTCTTCACCTTGATCAGTATAGTAAATACTTATGATTCCATAGGTGGACCTTACACCTCTCTTTCACCTTCCACTTTTGTTATCTGAATTTTGCACAGGTCATCTTCATCCGATGCTTCTTCATGCACACGGTAGCATGACATTAGTTCTTTTACTGTCTGTTTGTTCTATTGTTGATCCTCTGTCATAATTTCAACTTTTGGTCCCTTAATGAATATGACCCCTCTGATTTTTTTGAGTGATGAGTCTATGTTGGGGTTCTCATGTTCAAATGAGAAAGTGAGTGTAAAATTCGATTGTAATACTATTCATTATGTAGTTCCTCTGCACAATTCTTGGTCTATATGCCAGTTTGCTGGAATCCCTTCCAATGTGTGAATAAAGTGATGAGGCCATTCCTTTGGTGGTTTCATTCTCCATAGTGTTATTCACTTCTCCAAGTGTTTTGTTGGTGTCCCTTATCCATCATATCTCTGCGGTTGGTTTCTTCCCTATTCTACGCCAAATAAAAAGAGCAGTAACCTCTTACATTGGTACCAGTCCTTGACTATCTCTTTATGGGAACCCCAACATCTTGCAGGTGTTACCTTGAGTGCTATATCCAGAGCTAAGAACCTCTGATTTTCTAACACTTCATCTTTGTATCTTGTTAATAGCATTTATAATTCAGTCACCCCATAGAATATGAGAGGTTCTCTTATCTCTGTACCTACCCATCTTACTGCACAGTCTATTCTTGCGCATATTCTTATGGAGACTTGGTGTAACCTCTGCTGCCAATTCTCCAACCCTGTATCTAAGTACAATGCGCATGACGTGACACTTATCCAATTGAGTATCCCATCTATAGTTGGATTCACATAATATTATGCCCGTGTGGTGGTTCTGTACAACTCGTTAATTTCTTCATGTTCTAAACAAGTGGGTTCTACACAATTTTCTCCTTCTGATGGATCTAATGGCGCAATGAATCAGTATTCTCCTGAATTGAATTCCATCTTTCTCATCTTTAAGTTGATTATGGCCTGATTTTCGAACTCCTAATAAAATACAAGCAATTCTAGATAAGGTGTTGTGCCATCCATTATCTCTATCACCTCAAACTTGTCTTTAGTGCACACTCCATCCAGATCTATTGTCACCCCCTTTAGCCTTCCAATTGGTAGAACTTTGTGTTGATTTTCTAGTTTTGGCTGAACAAGTGAATATCCTAATGTAGGCTCTCCCATACATTTCCATGTCTTCTTGGGTAACACATTTCATTTAGATCCTAAATCTAGTATAATATCTCACATGTTGAAATCTCCAATGTTGGCGTTCAGTCAGAATTCTCTGCTTGATCTCCTCCTTGTATGCAAATGATTAACTCTTTTCTATTACAGCTTTCCATCTCCCTCATTTCTACATATGTCTAACATATTTTGTAACACTTTAACAAATGATGGATCATTTAGTAGTTTAACACAATATTGCAGAAAATCCTTAATCGTACCTACTTGTCCTAGAGGCTATGCTTCATTATTACGCAGATGCCACCTCTACCTCGACAGAGTCTCTATGCGACCTCCCAGTCTTAAGGATCATTCAATCTATTTCATGAGCCAAAGTGGCTCTTTCGATTCCTTGCTGGAATCTCAATTCAATCGATCCATAGGTCCTTTCAGAAACTCCCCTGTGCGAACAACACTAGGCGCGAGCTCCTTTCTCCCCAAGCAACCACAGCGCTATGACCAAGGGCCTATTCTCCAGGTGCTTGTTGCAATCTTGCGATCTCGCGAGTTCATCAGTTGAAGCTCCCGATTCCTCCTTTCCTGACTCATGATACCCGAAATGCCAATACGGGTATGGCTCCTCCTTGTCAGCGCCCTCTACGCGTGACCAACGGCTAGGCTAAATGTTAGTTCCCATCGCAACTTTGCGACTTACAAGTCGAAGGTTTGATCTCTCATGATCTTATCCCGCGAATCCCGGAGATGTGAGAAGTCAATGGAGTGTTGACTCCTTTCTCTAGGTGACACGTCTCCAGCTATCAATCACGTGGGCCCCACCTTGTGGTTCTGCCACGTGTTCACACGAGCCTTGTCTCTTGGCACTTCATGACTTCTGATGTTGAAAGTGACCCCTCTCAACCTTTGAACCCCCGAATGCATGATAGGCAATGGGGTTCCTGATCCAACAGTGCTCCCGTTCTCTGGATCCAATGGTTGTCCTCGCTCCTCACAATTTCGCAACTTCATGACTTGGAGCACCCAACTCTTGGGCTCTCACCTTGCGAACTTCCACATTCACGACATCCGAATATTGGACCCCTTCGGCACTTTGTCGATCCCTCGATCGTTGCCACCTGTCCTCCTCAGATGAACGACCCTGATCGCTTCGCGACATTGCTACTTGTGAAGTCTAGATACTTCCCTCTATGACTCCCGATGTCCGAATCCCCGATATGGGTGATCTTGCGACACTTGTCCTCCTTTGGATGGATGGCTCCAATCCTTTTCCGGACTTCGCCAGATGCGACGTCAATATTCTCACCTCTGTGAGTTCCAATGCCTGAATATCCGAAATGGACGATTTCACGACACACATCCTCCCGCAGACGGACGGCTCAGATCGAATTCACCCTTTTAGGATTTCTGATGTCGAGGGCCCAGACTCTCGTCCTCAGGACTCTTGAACTCCTGAATGTTGAAATCCCAATAAAACCCCTTCTCGGGACTTTCGCTCTAATTACGAGGGTTTAAACCTCGAGATCCTCTTGACAGATGTG
>ML781030.1:550219-566031 GCA_009831015.1 Picea engelmannii | reverse complement strand
GATGTGAAATCTTCAACGATCCAGATCTCTTCGGCTGAATCCGATGGAAGTTGTGCTCCTCCTGAGCTTTGGCGCTTTCTTCCCGAACTTGGAATAATTCCAAATGTTTAAAGGCCTCGACCTTTCTTCTATTTCCTCTGCGAGCTCCACGACTTCGAGTCCTTTCCTGTGCGTATGAAAATGCTACTCGTCCTGAGCATACTCTGGAATCCTTGAAGGATTCTGAATTCTGCGCTCCTGCAGAGTCTTCGCACATAGAGTGTTATCTCTTATGAGCTTCTCTGAGAATCAGACCTTTTTCCTTCTCTCTCAGATGGAGAATTTGGATGCCTTCCTAGCACTCTGTCTGCTCAAGCAACCTATTTCTGAGTCTTCAGGGTGTTCAGTAACCCTGTGAAGATCCTTCAGTGGATTCTTCTTCAAATTTACAGAATTGAAAGAGTTCTCTCCCTGTTCCTATCTGCACACTGACTCAATTCCCTCCTGGCAGATTTATACAGAACTCCTCAGAGATTTTGTCTTCTATATGAACTCACAATAGAGTTCTTCTGTGCACTCCTTGCACTTGCTCAATGCCCACCTGGTAGAGCTTTATAGAACTCAAAGAGAGCTTTTGTCTGCAACTATGTTCTTCTCCACAGCCTTGCCTCCTGAGGTGTTCAACAACCTCACAGGTCTTCCTCGAGTTGATTATTTCATCTCTTGCGCTCACTTGGCACGTCTTTGTCTGAATTCGTAGAGTTCAGAAGTGCTTCTGTGCGCTGGTATTCAGAACCCGCAATGTTTTGTCATGCCCTCCTAGAATGAAACCACAAAGAACCTCTCAAGCCTGAAAATCAAAATAAATCTTGCAACTGCAAACCTACAACATACATTCACAGCATAAATAGAACACACACATACATTCATTCAACATAGGAAATATGCAGGAAAAACTGTTGTTTATATTAAATGGCAAATCCCTGTTTTTTACAAGGTGTTCTTGAGCTCAGACTTTAACAGAGTCTCGGCTCCTTATCCTCTGCTCTTTTGACTATTACTACTCTCCTGTTACAACTCTTACAAAATGAGATCGAAATTGATCTTTTACATGAGGGGCTCTTCGAGTGCTTCCCTCCAATCTCACCTACCCTATTCAATTACATTGAATGGGCTGTCTAGTCCACAATCCGGATCTAGATCTCATCCTTACAAACATTTAAGGCCTACCTACTTCTACGCTTGTGAAAAGCATGACCTCACGGCTCAACAACCTAAAACATTTAATTACATTCATTCAAATTCAATTTGAAAATGAGTGTTGCACCTCTCTTCAGCACACGATTTGAAACCGCTGACGTGGCTGGATGGCTGACATGGAGAGATGCTCCTGCATCATACTCCTCAGCTACAAAATTCATGAGCTCCTTCTCATGAGCTTCCACTCTCAGCTGTGGAAATCCTCTTGGATCCCAAATCATCTTCTGGAGCTGGCTCCTCGTTCCACTTCCTTGCCGCTGCTGCTGCTTTTCTTCCCAACTCCTTTTCGCTGGCATTCCTTGCTGACCTGATCATTAGCTCCCTGATCTTCTCGATCACTTCGTCTAGCTGCTCCAGTGGCTGGCTCTACTTTTGCAGTCTCCTCAGCTGCAAAAATTGACTGAAATTGGGCAGATCACCATGATCTCCCATGCCATCTTCTTCATCTTCTGTGGCCTTAACTTGCCACCCTGCTACAAAGTTCATCTTTGCAGTCTTCATCACCCTTTCAGCTCCCTAGCTGAAATATTTGAGCGATTCCTCAGAATGATCCTCTGCCAATACCTGCTCATGGCAGTCACCTGCTGGCTCTGGATTGTTCAACCAATCCTCTAGCATCTCTAGCTCCATATCCCATGGAGTAATCAATCTGCCTGGCTTCTCTTCGGCTTCTTCTACTGGTAGCTTTAGTGTTGCAGCTTCCTCAACTTCCTGGCCAAAAGTATTGAGCCATTCCTGGGAATGCTCATTCTCTTCTTATTGGGTAGCCTCAGATATCTACTCCAATTCTTCTCTGATAGTCTCAGCTAGCTGTCATGCTTCTGTTGTTGCTGCCTCAACATCTGCAACATAGAATTCTACCTCCTCTTGGGAAAATGGTAAGAATATCTGAATTCCCCCAATCATTAGAAGATTCCTCAAATCTTCCTCTTTCGTCAGCTGCATCTGCTGATCCAAATCTAACTCTGAGCTCATCTTCTCTGTCATCTCCTCTGGCTGATTCAAACTCACTTTTGAGTTCATGATACTTTCAGATAGTCCCATCTCTTTTCCCTTGCCCACCTGGCAAATTGGAAACTCTCGGTTTCCCTTCTGGCAGTCTATGATGTCCTACAACGATCTCGATCCATTTCCCACATAGCAATGTGAAATTCCCTGGCTGTCCTCATGATAGTCTATGATATCCCGCAGTGATCTCAACCCTTTTCCCACCTGGAAATTGGGAATTTCTTCCTTGCCCTCCTGGCAGTGCTTGAGATCTTCAGCTGATCCCAATTCTTCCTCACTACTGAGGGTTCTCCCAGTCTCTGGCTCACATACCTGAACCACTTCCTCAGGTCCGTCGAGGTTTTCATCATGCCTCAACCATCCTCTTAACAACCTATGTTGTCTTTTAGCCATCAACTCCTTGACTGGCCATTTTGGTTTCGTCTTCATGGGCCATTCATATACCCATCTCGACTTGGCATTCTGTTGCATCTGCAATGCAAGCTTTTCCATCTCCGCCCTCATATCAATGAGCTCTTCATCTATTTCTTCTTTGCTCATCAGCTCTGGGTTTTTTCTTCCAGCATATCTATGGCCTTCAATAGCCATCTTGTTGTCTATCTGTCTTCCCTCCTGGAAAGCCTACTGCTATCACTTTGCACCCTGAATGTTCCCAACCTCTTCCATAGTTTTCCTGACTATCTCCTTGATTGCTATTTACCTGCAACCAATCATCTACATATCTTCCAGCACTCTATCTTCCTTTGCTCCTCCTGTCTAAAATATACAAACATAATTCAAGCTCTTATATCAAACTTTTGACGCAGACGCCACCTCTGCCTCGACAGAGTCTCTGCATGACCTCCCGGTCTTAAGGATCGTTCAATCTATTTCATGAGCCGAAGTGGCTGTTTTGATTCCTTGCTGGAATCTCAATTCAATCGATCCACAGGTCCTTTCGAAAACTCCCCTATGTGAACAACACTAGGTGCGATCTCCTTTCTCCCCAAGCGACCACAATGCTATGACCAAGGGCCTATTCTCTAGGATCTTGTCACAATCTCGCGAGTTCGTGAGTCGAAGCTCCCGACTCCTAATTTCCAGACTCATGATACCTGAAATGCTGATACGGGTATGGCTCCTCCTTGTCAGTGCCCTCTACGCATGACCAATGGCTAGGCCAAATGCTAGCTTCTGTCACAACTTCACGACTTCGCAAGTCAAAGGGTTGAGCTCTCATGCTCATATCTTGTGAATCCCCTAGATGCGAGAAGTCAACAAAGTGTTGACTACTTTCTCCAGGTGATGCGTTTCCACCTGTCAATCACGCAGGACCCACCTTGTGGTTCTTCCATGTGTTCACATGAGCCTCGAATCTCAGCACTTTTCAACTTCTAATGTCGAAAGTGACCCCTCTCAACCTTCAAACCCCTGAATGCATGATAGGTGATGGGGTTCCTGATCCAACAGTCCTCCCGTTATCTGGATCCAATGGCTATCCTCGCTCCTCGCGATTTCACAACTTCGCGACTTGGAGCACCCAACTCTTGGGCTCTCACCTTGTGAACTTCCGAGTTCACAAGATCTGAATCCTAGACCCCTTCAGCACTTCACCGATCCCTCGATTGCTGCCACCTGTCAACCTCAGATGGAAAACCCTGACCTCTTCATGAATTCACTACTCATGAAGTCCAGAGACTTCCTTCTATGACTCCCGATGTCTGAATCCCTGATATGGGCAATCTCGCGACACCTGTCCTCCTTCAGATGGACGGCTCTGATCCTTTTCATGACTTCACTAGATGCAAAGTCAAGATGCTCACCTCTGTGAGTCCCGGTGCCCGAATCTCCGAAATGGACGATTTTTCCACACGCATCCTCCCAAAGATGGATGACTCAGATCTAATTCACCCTTTCAGGATTTCTAATGTCGAGGGTTCGAACTTTTGTCCTCAGGACTTCCGAACTCTCGAACGCCGAAATCCCGATACAACCCCTTCTTGGGACTTTCACTCTGCTTACGAGGGTTTAAACCTTGAGCTCCTCTCGACATATCTGATGGCTGTCACCTATTCTGAGCGAGATCCTATGGCTCAGAATCTCTTCAGCTCTGTGCACTCTTCCACTGCTTCCTGGACGTGAAATCTTCAATGGTCCAGATCTCTTCGGCTGAATCCGATGGCAGTTGTGCTCCTCCTAAGCTTTGGCGCTTTCTTCCTGGACTTGGAATAATTCCAAATGTTTAAAGGCCTCGACCTTTATTTTGTTTCCTCTGTGAGCTCCATGACTTCGAGTCCTTGCCTGTGTGTATGAAAATGCTACTCCTCCTGAGCTTACTCCCAAATCCTTGAAGGATTCTGACTTCTGTGCTCCTACAGAGTCTTCATACACAGAGTGTTATATCTTCTCAGCTTCTCTGAGACTCAGACCTTAAGGAATTCAGTCCTTTTTCCTTCTCCCTCAGATGGAGAATTTGGATGCCCTCCTGGCACTCTGTCTACTCAACCAACCTATTGCTGAGTCTTCAGGGTGTTCAGTAACCCTGTGAATATCCTTCAGTGGATTCTTCTTCAAATTTACAGAACTCAAAGAGTTCTCTCCCTGTGCCTATCTGCACACTGACTCAATGCCCTCCTAGCAGAGTTATATAGAACTCCTTAGAGCTTTTGTCTTCTATTTGAACTCACAACAAAGTTCTTATGTGCACTCCTTGCACCTGCTCAATGCCCACCTGGCAGAGCTTTACAGAACTCAAAGAGAGTTTATGTCTGCAACTATGTTCTTCTCCACAGCCTTGCCTCCTGAGGTGTTCAACAACCTCATAGGTCTTCCTCGAGTTGATGATTTCATCTCTTGCACCCACTTGGCAAGTCTTTGTCTGAATCCACAGAGTTCAGAAGTGCTTCTGTGCACTGGTATTCAGAACCCACAGTGTTCTGTCATGCCCTCCTGGCATGAAACCACAAAGAACCTCTCAAGCCTGAAAATCAAATCAACTCCTGCAACTGCAAACCTACAACATACATTCATAGCATAAATAGAACACACACAGACATTCATTCAACATAGGAAATATGCAGGAAAAACTGTTGTTTATATTAAATGGCAAATGCCTGTTTTTACAAGGTGTTCCTGAGCTCAGACTTTAACAGAGTCGCAACTCCTTCTCCTCTGCTCTCTCGACTATTACCACTCTCCTATTACAACTCTTACAAAATGAGATCGAAATTGGTCTTTTACATGAGGGGCTCTTCGAGCGCTTCCCTCCAATCTCACCTACCATATTCAATTACATTGAATGGGCTATCTAGTCCACAATCCAGATCTATATCTCAGCCTTACAAACATTTAAGGCCTACCTACTTCTATGCCTGTGCAAAGCACGACCTCATGGCTCAACAGCCTAAAACATTTAATTACATTCATTCAAATTCAATTTGAAAATGAGGGTTGCGCCTCTCTTCAGCACACGATTTGAAACTGCTGACGTGGTTGGCTGATGTGGAGAGATGCTCCTGCATCACATTAGTGAAATCCAAGGATGGAGGAATCTTGTATGTTGGTATTTCCTGATTATGATGTGCATTTGATGTTGATGCAATGTCTGGCTTCAAGAATTCTTGTCTCGCCTTCTTGAATATATCTTTTTCGTTCTGCGCATCAAATTGCTTATGCGGTTTGACATTCTTCTTCACCCATTAGTGTTGTGCTGGATCTTGTCTTACTGCGTCATTTCCTATCTTAGTTCCTCCATGCATAACTATGTTGATATTTCTTCCATTATCCCTTGCTTCCATCGAAATCCATTGAACATTTTGATTGTTTTGATTTCTCTTTTCCTGGATCTTCCCCAATAGTGTGGGACAATCTTTTGTGTCATGTTCTAATGAACGACAATACATACATGTCGCGGGTGGAAGTGGGCATTCTCTGGCATATTGTCCTGGTTATTGATAGTTGTGGCATACCACTAGTCCTTTGCCTCTTCCAAAGCCTCTTCTTACTCTTCCTCCACCTCTATATCCAACGCAATCTCCTCGTCGTGCATTGTAATGGGGAGTTTGGTTATACTGCATGATATTATAGTGTGGCTGCACGGTATTGTATTGTAGCTGTGCAGTGTTATATTGTGGTTGCACAGTGTTATACTATTGTTGCGCAATGTTATATGGGGATGGTACTTAGTTAAACTGTGGTGCATCTTGCCTGATCATCATTTATGCCTACACCCTATTATCATCTAATGTTATTTCCCTCATCAGGTCCATGGTCCTGCAAAATTTGTCATCATGGCCTATTGACTTGCAAAAGTTTCAATATGAGCTCTTAGGTACTGCCTGGTATTTCTGCATCATTGGACAATGATATGGATCATGGCCCTATTTCTTACATATCTCACACCATAGTCCTCCTGTTGGAAAAGGGTTTGGCAGTCCTGTTTCCATGTACTGCGTGAATGTTGGGAATTCATTCTTATGGTGTTCTTCTATTCTACATGTGGTACACCAAACAACTTATCTTTTGTCCTTACTTCTATTCTAGTTTAGCTGAAATGTTAAGTTTCTCATATCCTCCTTCAACTCCTCTATGGATTGATCTATCTTCTAATATTGGTTCTATTCCAGTTGTGGGGCTTCCTGCAGATCCTCTACATGGGTTTAAAACTTCTGTTGTTGCAAGGGGTATTTCAAGTGTGGGAGCAATGAATTGACAAACAAATTCCTATGTTGCATATATTTCATGACATACTTTATCTTTCCATTCAATCATTTGAATCTATGGTCAATATCCCACAAATATTATCCCAGTTTCTATCTAATATCTATCATCTCATTCATCTATTGATCCTCTGAGCTAGGCTTCTGGAATTCATTTATCAATTTATTTTTGATATGCCCAATCGTTCTAGTTCTCCCTGGTGGACCGTTTGCAACTAAGCTCATGTCCCAATCCAGTGCGTGATCTCTTAACATGATGGATAAATTCACAAGATTAGTGTCCTCATATTTGATCTATTTTTCTTCCCATATATTTTCACAAATGAACAAGTGCTTCTCAGGGTACTCCGACGTCTCTCCTTTGAATTTTGGTAACCTGATGGTGGGATCATGTCCTACCATCCTGAATGTTTAACTACTACCTCCACGTGGTGTAGATACTTGACTAATTATTTTTGAACTGGATCCCCTAGTTTTTGTTCCCTATGTACATGTACTTCCTGTTGTCTTCCTTCTCCCCAAATTTGGTTGTCTAAATGGTGGTGTTCTTATTGGTGTATTAGTCGCACATGGGTTTATGGGTTCCACATTAACACTTATATGGATAGGAGTGTTTCCTTTATTTCTTGCTATTGGACCTCTCATCTTCCTGTCATATGTATCCCACAATATTTCCTCAATCTTCTCCACAACCTAGAGATCCTCTACCTCTTATTCATCACATTCCATGCCTTTCCTCGCGGCTATGGCTCTCTTCTTGGTGTTCATCTTATATTGGTAGGGTACTCCACTGTGCGGTCTTCTAGCTATTTCCATGATATGATAGATCTGGTCTTCCTCCATCATGATTGGGTCCAAGGCCTCCTCCTTCTTTCCTTTATCCATTTCTCCATCCATTCCTCCTTCTCCTATCAATGCTTCTCCCCTTTCCCCATGCACGTAGAGAAGTTTATCTATCTGAGGCCATTGTCATTACACCTTTATTATATAGTAACATCTTAATGGAAGTATATAGTGATCTGATATACCTACCTTGAGGTCCCCTCAAGAAATCTTGTTCTGTTGTGTTGTAATATTTTTCCGTATCAACTGCAAATTATGTGGTAAATCTTGCAACAATGTTGTCTAACCAGAAATATATTGCACGTGTAAATTTATTGTCAACTTGTTGTAAATGCGTGATCTCTTCATGATTCCACTCTAGCTATTTGATCCAATTTGTAGGATGGTTTTCTTTCAACCTTAATATCCACTCCTGCAACACATGTGGGAAATCACAGAAAAATACTAAATGCAAGTCGTTGAATACATACTTGTCCAGATATTTGTGCAGTGTTAACTTTGGGTTTCTATTATCTTTCTGCACAAACTCTAGCTCCTTTGTTTTCAACCAAATTTCTATCTCTACTTTCATTGGGTTCCACAGTCTCAACATCCCCTTTTAGATTATCATTCTCTTAACATCTTATCGTTATATATGGCATTCTTTTTATGCTTCTTCAATAGATCTCATTCACTCAGTCCCATCCTATTCCAACCAATCGAAAACATAACCATTTGTTGGGTTTGTTATTCTACTTTATCAGTTATCTACTCTGATCTGACCCTAATTCCATAAGTGGACCTAGGTTCATATTTAACAAGATTCCAACAAAATCCCTCTAAAAATATATGCCCCCTCTGGTAAACCAAAAGGCAATGCAGCACACAGGGTGTATCGTGCAGTCTCACTCGAGATAACTCTATGGGTGGTTGCAATACCTAGATTCTTGCAACCTAAGAATGAGTGAATATAGGTGGTTTTACCTTGTGATCTTTATTAATTTAGTCTAATATCTTGATTTAAACAATCATTCTCATTCATTCAAGGGGAGTATCAAATATAACTAGTTCCTTCATTCATTTATATAGCTTTTAAACAACAATATATATGCATACATTCAATCAAATAACACAATATTTACCATGGTTCACCCCCTCCTGGGCTACAACCACAAATATATGGTTCTCAAGCTATTTATTATGTATCAATAGTATGTCACACTGCACATGTTTATAGTCTTGGATATTACAATATCAACAGGCTTCCTGATCCCTGTGAGGTTGACTAGATCGCACTAGTATCCTCAGCCAGTGATCTAACCCTTGAGATCGAGTTGCTCAATTATTCTCTATCTCACCAACTTACTAATTGTTGTAGTTCTTACAAAAACCTTACAATTTCTAGACTCTCTCTACCTTCTAGGTACTACTGATAACTTATGTATCTATCCAACTCAGGTCTTCTTGTACCCCTTTTTCCTCCTATACTCCTTTCTCTCCTTCTACTACTGTACCCCCCCTCTTAGACATCCTAAGTACTACCTATCTCTCTCATTGTCTCATCATCCATTACAATATATCACAAAAACCCTAACCCTAACGTAGTTAGGTCTCCCTTGCATGCATGCCTCGCATGTGATACTTTTCCTTCTAGCTGTTCTTTTGTCTCTTCGTGCTTCTCTCCCAAAAAATATCCTTTTACCCAGAATAGGTTTGCGTCCAATACAGGTATAGAGTTATTCTTGTTTAAATTTAGGGTTTGTGACTAATCCAAAAAGTAGTCCCGTGAGACTAAGGTAAAGTTTGATGAAGATGTTATTCTCTTGTTGTTGATGTTGAGGAAGGTCTGTAGGTTTGTGGTCACATACACCAGGTATGTTACAGAGTTACATGTATTTTTATACACATGTTTTGACTGTTACATGTTGATGATGTTATGGTGTATGACATGATGGAGACATATCATGAGTGCTATGGTATATGGTTGATGCACATGGTTTGCGGTACATGATTGGATGCATGTCTTATTGAAGTCGGTATAATACTTGTTGAGGCATAGCTTGGTTATTGGTTTGGCACATGATTGAGGTGCATGTTGGACACTTGATGTTGGGATAGTGCTCGAGGCACATCTTGGTGATATTGGCATATTGGTGGATTTTTTGTGCATGGTTGATATGCATGGTTGGTAAATGGTGTAGTACATGGTATGATGTTGATGTTCATGTACATGTTTGATGTACATGTTTGGTATACATGGTTGATGGTTGAGGCATATGGTTCAGGTTTTGGTGCATGGCTGATGCACAATTTGGTATAGGTGTTGGTGCATGGTTGATGCGCGGTTTGGTATAGGTGTTGGTGCATAGTTGATGTGCTTGTTTTGGTAAAGGTTGTGGTATATGGTTGATGCTTGTTTGCCACATGATTTGGTACATGATTAAGACAAATATATTGTGATGGCATGTTGGTGATCTTGGTACATGCTTGGTAGAGGCATGTGTTTGTAATTTTGGACATCTAGTTGAGAGGTGTCCTTGGTATATGATCCATGTGAGAGGATCTAGTTGAATATCAGTTATAGTGAAAAGTTGGATAGGTTGATGTGACAGGATGGATATAGTGACATGTTGATAGTGAAATATTGGATACAGTGATAGGTTGACAGGTTATAGGATGATGTGACAATGATAGTGGCAGTGGTAGTGATAGTGGCAGTGACAATGATAGTGACAGTGATAGTGACAGTGGTAGTGGCAGTGGCAGTGATTGTGGTAGTGACAATTAGTATGCACTTATATTTAAGGGTGATGGAATGCGACAATGAAATGGGGTTTTATCCTCCTTCTAGTTGGTGTTGAAGAATCAAGGAGTTGGATCTTCCTTCAGGGTGGAACCTAATAACTAGTTGGTTGGAGCCAGAGAATCTAGGGGGTTGTAGCCTCCTTCTGGATGGAGCCATGGAATTCAAGGAGTTTTAGCTTCCTTCAGGTTGGAGACTGAGAATAGGGGATTGTAGCCTCCTTCCATTTGCAACTGGATAATTTGGAAGTTATTGCTTCTTATGAATGAATTATTGACATATATAAGAAAACGTTCCATGGTTTTCTCCCATTTGGGTTTCCATGTAAATACTAGTGTACTATGTATTTGATGTGATTTTGTTGATATGATGTTTCTTATGATTATATGTTTATGATATATTGAATGAATCACAAGAATCTCATGATATATTGATATGTTGAATGAAGGTACAATTATAAAGCACAATAACCGGATTTATTGTAGGAAAACCATTTTCCTTTACATGAACTATTGTTTCCCATGTTTGATTCTTCATGTCTTTCGTTTCCTTTTTTTTACACTCACTTATATATCCTCATTGGCTAAGGTTTTTTTCTTCTATTTCCCTTCTCAATTAATTGGGGAGGATCCCATGAAGAAGATGACAAATGGAAACTTAATTTCTTCTTGTAATACCATAAAGAACTTTGTTCTCAAACTTAGAGGACAATATTTAACAAGGGGGGAATCTTTGTGATATGCCAACTTCTTATCAATGTAAATGTTGTGGCATGGTTGTAGAGTGAGGATGAAGGAAATATATTAATCCATGTCATCAAATCATCTGGTAAAGAGTAACACAATGCATATATAACCTTAGTAACCTTAGAAATTGTTTATCAATAAGTCATACATAGTATTCATGATGTATTGTCTATTGGAATTCTTAGACATGTTGATGGGATGTCGCACTATAGGAGGTGTGATCCCTAAGTTAAAAACATGTCAAAGTTTATAGATTGGTGAACCATTCATTCAAGGATCCTTTTTATTTTTTTGTAAAACTTTGTACCTTATAAGTTGGGGATTAATATATAATCATTATGTTGTATCTTGTAATACCCCAGGTTGATCACCAGTTGTAAATGTAAATATGTTTTATAGGTTGGTGAGCCAGGTTATTATAGGCCAGAAGGCTTATGTGATTATTAGTCCATAGATCCTAGATGCTAAAGGCCGGTGAGCCTATTATTGTAATATGTAAACACTCATGTTATTAACAAAGTACATCATTATTGTAGACCGACCCACAAATGAGTATGGAGGGATAAACTCCAATAGAAAGGGAAAGGGGAATAAGAGTCTAGAAAAGGGGCTAAGATAAGGGGGATTAATCCTAATGGAGTATTATTTTAATATTTCTCAAAGATAAATTTATGGATATGAATATATCCTAAGTTTCTAAAGTAGGGACAAGGAAGTTCCTTGAGTTCCATGTGTTATAAAGGGAACATGCATATATATATTTGGGGAATATAGTGTAATTCCCCATCTTTTGTTGTGAGAAATTCATCACTCATACCATTCACTCATAAATTCTATTATTGGTACTGGAACCTGGTATTGTTGCAAGTTAAAGAGGTGGGTTGTCAAGAAGGTATGCTGAAGAGGTGGGTTATCAAGCCCGTATGTTGAAGAGGCGGGTTGTCAGGCCCATATGTCGAAGAAGTGGGTTGTCAGGCCCATGAGTATTTTTCTTTGGGTGAGAAACTACTCAGAATTGTTCCCTGGTGCATTGGGAAATAACTACATGGATCTGTGACTTCCTGTCCAACTTGTTGTTGAAGCTTCATAAGGGAAGTGGGGTAGCCGAGGAAATGTTGAGCAGAGAAGTGGCTCACTTCCTAGGGTGGGACAAGCATTTGGGGAATGAGAGACTGTAGGGTAGTTCTAGTAGTTGGGAACCTTGGAATGAGAGATTCTACAAATTATTAGAAATTAGACTATATTAGGACTCCCTTTTCCCCGACAGAGTTTAGCCACAACTCGAGGGTGACACAATGATGATATTATGAGCAGCGTGGTATACGGATATGAGGAACGTGGAAGGTTTTCATGCAGTTGATGTTTAGTTCATGAGACAAGTTTCTTTCATGTGATTATTTTATTTACTATATGTATAATTATGGGTCCTCTGTTATGGAATCTTTGTGATAATTGTGTTTATAAATTATTATTGTTATTTTTCTTAACTTTGTTCATATGTAGAACATATCAGTAAATTTAATGGTATCGAAATTCAGAATTTGGATGTGGCATTGCCCAACAGGGAGATGGGGATGCTATAAAGTGGTATTAGAGCCTAGTTTTAAACATTGAGCCTACATGAGCCATTTGTCATAGCGCAAAAGTGAAATTACAGAGTTTGCAAGAAAATTATTTGAAAAAATGTTAAGAAGAATTCGTTTACAAATTGTTTGACAAAATGTTTACAGTGAGATGGAGGGAAATTTCATGGGTATATGGAAAAATCAAACCGAGGAATTAAAATTCCCAAATTTCATCTCAAATTGGGAAAATTTGAGCCTACAAAGTGGCTTAATTTCATGTAGCATAGTACCATGGAAAAATTTGGTGTTTTTGGGCAAAAGCCCCAAATTCAATGGTTAAAATTCAAGAGGAATTTGATGTCCAAAAGTAGACATATGGGTGTTGGAGTCAAATTGATGGTTACATGAAAAAAATTGACCAAACAAATCTTTATTACAAATTTTCTATGGAGGCCCCAAAAATAATTTTGAAATTGAGCAATTTTGGGCATTTCGGAAAAAAAGGAAATTTTAGAAAAAATTGGAAAAATTTGGGTATTGTTTCGTATGCTAACATCAACATGACATGGGGGCCACATGTCAGATGATGTGGTGGAAATGTGACATGTACTTGTTAGAATATAAATATGATCAGATAGTCCCAAACCCTAGCCAAGAGATATCCAAGCCAATACTGAAACTAGCTACTGCTGCAGCTGCACCTGCAACCCTCCTCCAAACTTGCGCACCAACTGCAACTGCAGTGCGCACCAACTGGGAAACTGCTGCGCAAAACTGGATCTGTCTGCAATTGCTGAGATGTTACAAATGAGAACTGGTGCCCTGTATTTATAGTAATTCGGCCAGTTTGTTGGGGCCAACTTCTCCTTCTTGGTATGTGTCTATTCAGTATATTATTATTATTTCTGGCCGACTTCTTCTCTTGGAGGCTAGTAGAATAATATAAATTATATTCTTGAGCCGACAAGGCTTTAGCCAATTCATTAGGGTTTCTCTTGCTTCCCGGAGTCTTCTATTCTCGTCAAATTCACATGTAGAGGTAAATACCTCCCGCAACTACCATAATATTAACAATACTACCATGGTGGTAGGTACACAAAATATGGTGTGGAAGAGGTACATTATGGAAGGGTAACAAAGGTGGCATTTGAGTTGGCGCCATGGAGGAAACGCCTTCCTACTCTTCGAAACCATGAAACCCAGACACGCAAAAACCCCATGTTAATTGCAGGGGGTCCATGGTGGTGTTGGTTGTGGAGCCTGATTATCTTCCTGATTTAGAGGTCTTTTACTTTCAGTTGTGTTTATACCCCATGAAGTATTTACACCCCAAAAGTATGTACACTCTTCCACGCGGGGGAGTGCAGAGGGGGGGTACCCCCTCTGTGGGGTCCGGGAGGAGGCTATCCCCCCGACTGGGGGGTCTGGGGGAAAGCGGGCCCCCAGTGGGGGTTCGGGGGAAAAGCCCCTAAAGAAAAAATTGCGTTGTAAAAGTATATTGTAATTTCATTGTAAATATGGACCGTTCATTATAAGGTCGCAGATCTAACGATAGAGATTATGTTAGGGTTTTTTTCCCTAGAAGGCAACCCTCTTTTATGAGGGAAATGTATTACGGCTATGTATGTTGGCGAGTATTGTATTCTGAGAGAGGAGACTGTGAGAGAAAGAAGAGGAAGTTACAGTGGGTTTTGCTGTAGGTTGTATCCCTTCATTTTGTTGGATAATAATAAAGAAAGGACCTGGCAATTTCTCTAGTGGATGTAGCCCACACTGGGTGAACCATGTAAATATATGTATCTCTTGTATTGTGTATCTTCTGTGTTTTATTTCCGCATTTGTTTTATTTTATTGCTACGCGGTTCTATTTTTCTAACAACTGGTATCAGAGTGTAAGGTAACTCGCAGGAAAAGAGGGTTCCTGGTTCGAGTGGGAGCAATGTCGGAAGATGGAAAGTTTAGGGTCGATAAATTTAATGACCAAAACTACTAGTTATGGAAGATGCAGATGGAAGATTATTTATGTCAGAAGGATCTATTCCTACCATTGAGCGGAGTAGCAAAGAAGCCGGTGGCCATGAAGGATGGAGAATGAGAGATTCTTAACAGAAAGGCCCTAGGAATGATACGGCTAAGCCTGGCAGCATCGGTGGCTTTCAATATCTCGAAAGAAAAGACAACGAAGGGTTTGATGGACTCGTTGGCCAAATTGTATGAAAAACCATCGGCGTCCAATAAGGTATTTCTAATGAAGAGATTATTTAATATGAAGATGTCGGAAGGTGGGTCTATTGCAGATCATTTAAATGAATTTAATACGGTTACTAATCAACTAATTTCTATAAAAGTGGACTTTGATGATGAGGTTAGGGCTCTTCTAATCTTGTGCTCATTGCCAGAAAGCTAGAATGGCTTGGTCATGGTTGTAAGTAACTATGCCTCTGGTTCAAATACTTTAAAATTTGATGATGTTGTTGGTATTATCCTTAGTGAGGAAATGCGACGGAAAAGCACAGGTGAGACATCCGGTAATGCATTGAACATGGAGAACAAGGGAAGACAAAAGGATAGAGGAAAGGGCTCAGGGAACCATGGGAATTCTAGGAAGGGCAGATCCAAATCTAGACTTGGAAAGATAGAGTGTTGGAATTGTGGGAAGAAAGGACATCTGAAGAAAGACTACAGAGCTCCAAATAAACAAAGAGATGGACAGTAGGAGAGAAATCAGGAAGCAAATGTAATAGGTGATGTGTTACAAGATGCTTTGATTCTTTCTGTAGATAATATTCCTGAGTCTTGGGTAGTAGATTCAGGGGCTTCATTTCATGCCACACCCCATAGGAAACATTTTCTAGATTATGTTCAAGGTGATTATGGACAGGTTCATTTGGGTGATGATGCACCATGCAAAATTGTTGGAATGGGAAAGGTA
>ML781030.1:484840-547832 GCA_009831015.1 Picea engelmannii | reverse complement strand
ATTGGGAGGCAGTAAAGTGGATTCTCAGGTATTTGAGAGGTACTACTACACATGCATTATGTTTTTGAGGTTCAGACACTTTTCTACAGGGATATGTTGATTCAGATATGGCAGGTGATAAAGACAACAGGAGGAGCACCACAAGGTATGTTTTTACTATAGGTGGAATAGCAGTAAGTTGGATTTCAAAAGTGCAAAAGGTTGTTGCACTTTCAACAATAGAGGCAGAGTATGTTGTTGCTACAGAGGCTAGTAAAGAGATGATTTGGTTACAAAGGTTTATGGAGGAATTGGGAAAGAAGCAGGAGAACAATAGGTTGTATTGTGATAGTCAGAGTGCCATTCACCTTGCAAAGAACTCAGCCTTCCATTCAAAGACTAAGCATATATAGTTGAGGTACCATTTTATATGATATGACTTGGAAGATGGACAATTGAAGCTGGAAAAGATACACACTAGCCAGAATCCTGCAGACATGTTAACAAAGGGAGTAACCAGGGAGAAACTGAGTTCCTACTCAGTTTCAGTTGGCCTTCAAGAATGAATATGAAGATGAGAAATTTGCCAGGTCCAAGAAGGTTCAGAGTCCAGCATATACAACAACGATGGAGTTGTTGAGATCAGTCTCCAAGTGGGAGATTGTTGGTTGTGGAGCCTTATTATCTTCCTGATTTAGAGGTCTTTTAATTTTAGCCATGTTTATACCCCATGAAGTATTTACACCCCAGAAGTATGTACACTCTTCCACGTGGGGGAGTGCAGAGGGGGGGTACCCCCTCTACGGGGTCCGGGGGGGGCTATCCCCCCGGCTGGGGGGTCTGGGGGCAAGCGAGCCCCCAGTGGGGGTTCGGGGGAAAAGCCCCCAAAGAAAAAATTACATTGTAAAAGTATATTGTAATTTCATTGTAAATCTGGACCGTTCATTATAAGGTTGCAGATCTAACGATAGAGATCATGTTAGGGATTTTTTCCCTAGAAGGAAACCCTCTTTTATGAGGGAAATGTATTGCAGCTATGTATGTTTGCGAGTATTGTATTCTGAGAGAAGAGACTGTGAGAGAAAGAAGAGGAAGTTACAGTGGGTTTTTTTGTAGGTTGTATCCCTTCATTTTGCTGGATAATAATAAAGAAAGGACCTGGCAATTTCTCTGGTGGACGTAGCCCACACTAGGTGAACCACGTAAATTTGTGTCTCTCTTGTATTGTGTATCTTCTGTGTTTTATTTTATTGCTCTGCGGTCTTGTTTTTCTACTAGGTGGTTATGTTAACCATAGGATGGGGGTATGCAATGCAACAAGGCATGCCACATCACCATGGTATTAATCATGGTTATGTTTTGTGTTCCCTTCCCCCCTTGGTTAACGATCATCAGGTGGGGGGGCCCATAATGTGATAAGGGTTGTTGATTGCAATCGACACCCTCTGCACCATGTCCGTTGGATCCAAAAGACATTAAAATGTGAAATCACATGGAGAATGGGTGTAGGATGGGGTGTGCCTATCCCCACGACCCAATACAAAGGCACCAAATAGAAACCAAGGGCTTATGAGGGAAAAATATTATCATGTACGCACCAATGAGGGAGACAAGAAATAAGGAAGAAGAAGGTAGAACTTGACGAGGTAGGGCCAAGGAGACCAGAGGCTGACATGGTGCCACCTCGAGATTCCATGTGGACTCAGTTTCCAAGTCAGTATTCTAGTTTGCATATGGATACTAAATTTATTAGAAAAATAATGAAAATTATTGGAAAGTTTTGGTGTTTTCGAAGTTATGTTTTTGTAGGGCATTTTTGAGGCCCTCAATAGTGTTTTTAGCTACTAAAAATTTGTGCAACTAGGGTGAAATTTTTGTATCTCAAGTGAAAGAGCTCGATGATAGATTTATAATGGTGTATTCCATTAGTTAATAAGAGTTAGTATGAGGGAGTTACAGTTCAAATAGTGAGGGGTAAATTTTAAGACCCAGCTAATTTCTAAGGGCCAAAACTTCCTACTCCATAATCGAATTGAGTCATAGGAGTAGTCGATGGAAATTTCTTGCACCATAGAACATCATGATGGAACTAAATTAAAATTATGGGAATATTGAATATGTGTAAGAGGGAATAGAAGGTACATGTAGCATTCAAGGCCAAAATTATTAATTGGGATGAAAATTCAGCATGTTGTATCTAGCATCCTAACACCCATATAGAGATGAAAAGTGGCCATAATGTCCATAATATGCTCATGAAGGAACCCATTTGAGCTCCTATAAAATTTCTAAAGGAGCAAGTATAAGGATGCTTAAGCACAATTTGCAGTTGCACAGGGTTGAAATGTGATCAAAAGGACTTTTTGGGTAATAATCAAATGATTATAACTCTTTGCTCAAAATTCATAAATGAGCCTGAAAGTAGTCATTGGAAACATATGGGACTGAGGAGTCCATGTAATCACCCATAATTATGAGATAAGAAAAAAAATTCACAAGAATTCAGAAAGAATATTTATGGTGACCATGAAGGGCCAAACTTGTGCATATGTTACCAAAATCATCTGCTTGCTTTAACCTGAATTTTCAGAATTTTTGTCGTATATAATAAATGTGTTGTAAGTAGAGATTAAGGTTGATGATAAATCATAGAAAATTTTCTTTAGAAAATTGGTATCTTCAGGTATGAGGAACAAGACAAGGTTAGTTCTTCAAAATGGGGAATGCATGCTTGAGGAAGCTACCAGTTGAAGATGACTTTACTCAGTGAGTAATATTGCAATATCCCAACGCCAAGCCTCGATTGTAATTATGAATTGTAACATGTTTTGTAGGCTGGTGAGACAAGTGTTATAAGCTAGGAGGCTTATATGCTTATTAGGCTAGAGAGCCTATATTTTAAAGGCCAAGAGCCTGTTTTGTAAATGCAAGTATTCATAATTATTAATATAACAACATCGATGTGTGTAGACCGACCATGAAGAAAGAATATGTGGGACTAAAATCCACTAGGATGGGTAAGGGAAGGGGGGATGAGAGGCTGGAAAGAGGGGCTAAGCTTAATATCTTAAGTCCAATAGAATAATATATTATTATTCTAAATGTTGTTAGTGGGATATGAATATATCCTATGTTCCTTTGGGGAAATGGTACGACTTCCAAATGGAGAGGAACACACTTCACGAGCATCATGTGTCATTCGAGGCACAATGTAACTGAGAATTATTACTGTTTTGAGATCTTTTTGGCCATTTTTGCACCAACACACCCAACAAGCACACGGTAACCTTGGAATGCCATTATTGAAATTCCCCAACCTCATGAACCTGTGCAAGAATCTCGAATTGATAACCTTTCTGCACCTATACCCTGCAAATTGCCTGCGTATTGCTCTGCAATTATCGTTCCCAAGTCCAGTTTTGTTGTTTCCATCACCATGCTCGTGTGTTGAGGAGAGGGAGTGAATAAGCAGGTTGTCAGGCCCATCGATAGAAGAGGTAGGTTGTCAAGCCTGTGAAAAACTCTCCCGAGGTGAAAGAGTGTTGATAGAAGAAGCAGGTTGTCGGACCTGTGAGAAACTCTCTCTAGGTGAGAGAGTGTGTTGAGGAAATGAGTTCTCTTAGAGGGAGTCCAGTAGCAACTACAAGGCTATGAGAATTTCATCTGGCTTGTTGTTGAAGCCCCTAAAAGGGAGGTAGAGAAGACGATGGACTGTGTGATAGTGAGTGTGTATACTCCTGGGGTGGGAGAACCATGTCGGAAATGAGATTTTGTGAGCAGTGGGCATAAGTGGATCCTTGGAGGAAATACTTCCTATTGTATAGTGCAACCTTCTATTGTTCCTGCCTAGCCTAGGAATCCCTTTCCCGATGGATTTTAGTCCCAACTCAAGGGTGACCCACTGCTGAGAGTGATGAGAAGCATGATCTAAGGCTGGGAGGTTTGTGGAAGGTCTGCATGCATTCGATGCACTACAATTAAGAGATAAGAATTATTTCTATGCTTAATGGTTAAATGATGTATTTTAGTGCATGTGTGTGATTCTTGTAATAATATCATGTGTTTCGCTGCATGTATATTTTCATTTATTTAATATCATGTGATTCTATTTATTTATATTAAGTTTATATGTGATCTATTTTGCAAAGAGATTTGTATTACATTCCCCAACAGGTCTATGTCTAGGCATGGACAATTTTAATTACCTATAATATAGCTTGAGACCATGTGTGTCTGAGGTAGCGTGCCCACGAACTGTCGAGGGGCCGGGGATCTTACAAAATGGTATCAAATCATTTTATGGAGTAGCATGTCCCGACCTGGGTGGATGGGGATGTTACAAAATGGTATCAAGGCCATAGTTTCAAAATTGATCTTGGATGGGCCATGTTAGTGGAAGTTGAAGAAAATGTTTCAGAAAGAAATTGTTGTCGAAACAGACAAAATATGAGTTAAGATCATCCCTGGGTTCCAAGAGAATACCTTGGCTATGTTATGAAGCTTAGGAGGTATAATTATTTATAGAATGGAAACAGAGAAAGAAGCCACAATAATCATTGTGTTGGGTCACAAGGTTTGAATTTGGTGCATAACATTTGCGCAGGTGAAAGGCTAAATTTTCCAGCCCTCAGATTTGGTAAAAGGTGCATGAGAGTTAACCTCCATGTCCCGAAGTGGATCTACATCGTAGATCTGGGGAGAAGTTCTTGACCATTGGTTTTGGCCAAAGAGAGATCAAAAACATTATATCAAGATGAGAGCCAAAGGTAAGGCATAGTGGTGAAAAATAGATCTCAACCGACAGATTTGCACGCGAATGATTGTGAGTCGTATATCTCATAACAATTCCAAAATTTGGCATTCTGGAGTAATAAGGTGTGATAGAGTGAAAAATATCGAAGTCTTGAGTTAATCCAGACCATTCATCAAAAGGGACACGTGTCGACATATTGTCTTGTTCGATAATTCAACATTCGGGAGAAACAAAGTGTGCTAAGGTGAAAAGTCTTGAATCCCTGAAGTCCCAAAACCTCAAAGTCCTGAAGCCCTAAAGTCCTAAAGTCCCAAAGTTTGGAATTAATCCATACCTTTCATTAAAAGAGACGCATGGTATAATATCATCCTATTCGAGAGTTCGTGATTCAGGAGAAATGGAGTGTGCTGATGCGAAATCTCCCAAATTCCCGAAGTGACATGGCCTGTTGACGTCACCCGAGATGATGTGGACACGTAAGTTGCGTGACATATGGTAGTGAATTATGTGCTTTGAAATATTGAAATTATAGTTAAAACGTGACATGTGTCACCCGTATGATTGGGCCACGTGTCCGCTTTTAGTATTCCACCAAGTGGAAGTTTTCTTGGGAATGCTTAGTGGGGCCCCTGATGGTCACAGTGGATGCATGGCGCCAGATCCTGTAGTCCAGAGACTTGGCACTTCAAAGTAACTTGGTCAACAAGTGTTTAATAATGAAAACTCTCGAAGGCTGGAGTATATCTCAACTATTGGTCACAGTGGACGCATGGTGCCAGATCCTGTAGTCCAAAGACTTGGTAGTCCAGAGGAAATTGGTCAACAATTGTTTAAGAATGAAAACTCACAAAGGCCAAAGTATATATCAACCATTGGTCACAGTGGACGTGTGGCACTAGATCCTGTAGTCTAGAGACTTGGCACTCCAGAGGAATTTTGCTCAAGTGCAAAGACTCCCAAAGGCCCGAAGGTCAGAGTCTACCTTGACTGTTGATCATGGAGGACACACACCAATAGATGAAGTAGTCCGGAGACTTGACACTCCAAAATACTGAGAGTATGGACACTCTAAATATTCATGCAACTCCAACTATCAATTCCCCATAGCACCAATTTTGAACTTTTGAAGGATGGTGGATCAACGGTCCATGGATGTTTTGATAACCAACGACCATGATCAAGTCTGAGACTCTGACTTTGGGAGTTTTCGAAGTACTATTGCATAGATCTGCTGGAGTGCCAGACCGACAAATTCACAAACAACACATCAATGGTCTATGCCTTCTTGTTAACCAACGACCATGATCAACTCCGGGACTCTGAGCTTCAACATTATGAAGTTGGAGGCCCAAAGTTCCGAATAAGCGACTATCAACTTATTGCTTAGCCACATCTCGTGGTTAAATAAATTGGGGGCTGAGGAAGAAAATGTGCTAGTAACCGAAAGTTAATTGGAGAACAAAATAGGGCTTGGAGATAGAGACATAAGGATTCTTGATCAAAGAAGACCTGTAGAAAAGGGAGTATGATATTTTTGTTGTTGAATCAGATTGTTTTATGTTATTCTGGAAAATTATTAAAGACTGATAGCCTGACAAAATTTGGTTGATTGCACATTTTGTAGAGCTAGCAATTGTTAGAATCGAACAATATTGTCACATAGTGCAGAGAAATGGAGGAGGCACGGGACGCTTACAATCAAGATGATGAAGTTAGAGGAATGGATGTCCATTTGGGAGTTGAAGGAATGAACTCCAATGGTCATGTAGAAGAAATAGATAAAGACATGCGCATGATGAAACTCATTAAAAATTTTCAAAAATGTGTCCAAATTCACCAGGAAGATAACAAAATGCTTAAGAGAGCCAATGAGCAACATGAATACTTCAATATGAAGTTAATGCAGAGCCTGGAAATAATTGAAAATAAGTTGGATAAGGAAAGTGGATCTAGCAAATCAGGGAGCCACATGTCCCCTAATGAGGAAGTAAGAGAAAGAAGTGGTAACAGATATCACCAACACTTTCTAAGACATTCCAAAAGGAGGCCACACAATATTTCAAGTCCACCTCCTACCAAAAATCATAGGAAATATGAAGTTAATGAACTGAAGGGTGAAATGCATAAGATCAAACCTCCTACTTTTGATGGAGAGCACTAGAAAGAGAAATATGCCGAGACATGACTACTTGGCATGAGGAAATATTTCCAATTCCATAATTATTCCTCTCATGCCGAAGGAAGAATCACAATATATCAGATGAAAGGAAAGGAATCCTTGTGGTGGGACCATCTTGTGAAAGTGCGACACATCATAGAGTAGAATGTGGCATGAAAGTAATTCAAGAGACATTTTGAAAATAAGTATTTAACCAAGAGATACTATGACAAAAAGATGAAGGAGTTCTTTGAACTTAAATTGGGTAGCATGACTATCGATAAATATGAAGGGGAGATTTCTAGGGTTGTTGAAGTATGTATCTTTCATTAAGGATGAGACATTCAATATCTAGAGATATATGAGTGAACTGCCATCTTTTATCAGTGGAAAAATCCAGTATGATGACCCTAAAACTATGGAAGAAACCATAAGGAGGTAAAAGTGTTTATATGATCAACATAAGGGAAATCCTACTTTTCAAAGAGCTTGGGAAGGAAAGAGGAAGTTTAAGAGGGAGCAGAGGAAGAAGGGGAAAAAGCCACCATTTTTCAGAAATAGTCATCAAGGACAACCAGTTTTGAGAGAGCCCACGATGGCTGAAGTAGGTGGGCAAAGGCCAAGGTAGAAACCTATGCAATGTTGGGGTTGTAAGGGAGATCACAAGTATAGATATTTCCCTCACAGAAAGGACAAGGTGAGAGGTGTTCACCATATTCAAAAAAAATAAAGAGTGGATGACATGGACAGAAGAGTACCATAGATCTATGCATCCCTATACAACATGCAAGATGAGTTTCAATCACAGATGATTGAAGTCGAAGGTATGATCAATAACCATGGCTTTACTATTTTAATTGATTCAGGGGCTAGTCATAGCTATATAGATCCTAAGGTAGCGGAAATATTTCAATTGCGAAGAAGAAAGCATGAGAATATTGGCTAGTGCAGCTGGCTATAGGATCCAAGAGAAAGGTTGTTGATTTGGTTAAATCATGTCCAGTGGGCATCAATGGAATGATTAACAAGGAAGATTTGAACATATTTCCTTTAGGATCATACAACTGTTTAATTGGTATGGATTGGTTGGGCCAACACCATGCCATATTAGACTTTCATAACAAGGAATTCACTTGCCTGGATGAGAAAGGAAATTAGAGAGTAGTCCAAGGAATTCCCAGAGAAATTACTGTCTGGGAAATCTCAACAATGAAACTGAAGAAGTGTTACAGGAAGGGTTGTCAAATATTTTCAACCCATATGGATGAAGCACCTAAGGATAAGGTGCCAAAATTGGAGGATCGTTCAGTCCTGAAATATTTTGACGATGTGTTTAAGGAGATACCAGGGATACCCCCAAAGAGAGATATCGATTTATCTATAAATTTGATGCCTGGGGTAGCTCCAGTATCATATAATCCCTATCGTATGAGCACAGAAAAACTGATAGAACTACAAATGTAGCTTGAATAAATTTTAAGGAAGGGGTACATATGCCCAAGTGTGTCACCTTGGGGTGCCCCAGTGTTGTTTGTGAAGAAAAAATATGGGACCTTGAGGTTGTGCATTGACTCTAGGCAGTTAAATAAGGTAACTATAAAGAACACGTATCCTCTACCAAGGATTAATGATCTCTTCGATCAGTTGAAGGATGCAAGGATATTTTCAAAGATAGATCTCATGTCAGGATACCATCAGGTAAGGATTAAAGATGAATACATAAGCAAGACTACCTTCAGACAAGGTATGGTCATTATGAGTTCATATCGGTGCCAATTGGGTTGTCAAATGCACCAGCTATTTTCATGTGCTTAATGAATGGTGTTTTCCGAGAATATTTAAGCAAGTTTGTCATTTTATTTTTGGATGACATCCTTGTATATTCCAAGATAGAAGAAGAGAATGAGAAACACTTGAGGATAGTGTTACAGGTGCTAAGAGAGCACCAACTGTTTGCTAAATTGAGAAAGTGCTCATTTTTCCAAAATTGAATTCACTATTTGGGGAATATAATATCCTAAGAGGGAATAGTAGTAGACCCCGAAAATATTGAAGTCGTTAAAGGGTGGACAACACCTAATAATGTGACATAATTCATATCCTTCATGGGTATAACTGGCTACTACAAGAGATTCATTATAGGATTTTCGAGGATTTCTCACCCAATCACTTCCCTGAAAAGAAAAGGGGTAAAATTTCAATGGACAAAAGAATGTGAAAAGAGCTTCCAGCAATTGAAGCAATTGTTAACCATTGCTCCAATTCTAAGGATTTCATATCCGAATGAAGAGTTCATGGTTTGCACATATGCATGAAAAGAAGGAATGGGGGGAGTCCTCAGTCAAAATGGGTTTGTGATATGTTTTGAGTCCAGGAAATTGAAAGAGCATGGAAGGCTCTACGCCACTCACGATTTGGATTTGGTAGCCATAGTACACACTTTAAATAAATGGAGACACTACCTCATGGGAAAGAGGTTTTCACTGAGGACAGACCATAATGGTCTGAAATATTTATTTGATGAGCCTACCTTAAAATCTAGGAAGAGCAGATGGTTTGGATTCCTTTGTGAATATGAATTTGATATCAAGCACATCAAAGGAAAGGAGAAAAACGTGGTTGATGCACTCAGCAGGAGAGTGCATGAAATACATGCAACAACCATCATCATGTATCAAATCGATAGTAAAGACATAATTTTGGAAGCTGCAAAAGCAGATTTGCAGTACATGGAAATGGTAACAAAGTTACAAAAAGGTAAGATGCTACAGAAAATAGAAAATTATAGATTGGAAGTTGATGGAATAATCTTGTACAAGAACAAAATTTGTGTACCCAGATCTCACGAATTGAGGAGTATGATATTGAAAGAGATGCATAATGTGCCTTATGCTGGGCACCCTGGATATTAGAAAATAGTGGCAGTAGTCAAGAGCCATTAATATTGGCTAGGCATGAATAAATAAATTGCAGAGTACATCGCCAGATGTATGGAGTGTCAAAAGGTCAAAGATGAGCATAGACACCTAGGTGGGTTGCTACAACCATTACCTATCCCTGAGTGGAAGTGAGAAGTGGTGACAATGGATTTTATCATAGGATTACCCATAAAAAACAAGCAACATGATTCCATCATGGTGGTGGTGGATAAGCTTAAGAAGGATTCCCATTTTATTCCATTGAAGACTACTCACAAGGTAACTAATGTTGTTGATATTTATATGAGGAATGTAGAACGATTGCATGGTATTACCAAGACAATTGTGTCTGACAGAGAACCAAAATTTACCTTGAATTTTTGGAGAGGATTATTCAAGGGGTTCAGAATGAACCTGAACTTCAACACAACCTATCATCCTGAGTTTGATGGACAAACAAAAAGAGTAAATCAAGTGATAGAAGATATGTTAATAATGTATGCGATGGAGAAACCATATGGATGGGAAGATTACCTACACTTGGTAGAGTTTTATTACAAAAATGGGTACCAAGAATCACTGAAGATGAGTCCATTTGAGGCACTTTATGGTAGAAATTGAAACGCACCAATAAGCTGGGACAACCTAGATGATAGAGAAATAATTGGGCCAGAGTTTCTTAGGGAAATGGAAGATCATTTGTTAAAGATAAAGCAAATTTGAAGGGTTCCCAATATAGGAAGAAAAGCTATTTTGACCAAGGAAAAACCCACAAGGAGTTTAAAGTGGGTGATCATGTTTTCTTTAAGGTGAAAGCCAAGAGAAGCTCCTTGAAGCTAGGAAACTGTTCCAAGTTGGCAGCCAAATATTGTGGACCATTTGAAATTATAGAAAGGATTGGACCAATGGATTATATTCTTACATTTATGACATGAATGAATATTCATAATGTATTTCAGGTGGAGCAAGAGGGAGCTTTACAAGTGCATCCGGTGCGCATACTAGACCGAAAGAGCAAGTAGCTCCGGAATCGATCCATAGGGACTGTAAAGGTCTAGTGAACCTGTTGCAGTCCTGAGGACGCAACATGGGAGCATGAATATGCTATGCAGGTATAATACCTGCATCTTTTTGAAGATTTTGGAAATCTTGATGATGTTGGGTAAATAAGTTGCACTAAGGATAGTGCAAAAATAAGGGGAGGGGATTGTAATATCCCAAGGCCAAGCCCCGGTTATAATTATGAATTGTAAAATGTTTTGTAGGTTGGTGATCCAAGTGTTATAAGATAGGATTCTTATGTTCTTATTAGGCCAAAGAGCCTAGATGTTAAAGGCCACAAGCATGTTTTGTACATGTAAGTATTCATAATTATTAATATAAAAACATCGGTGCATGTATACCGACCACAAAGAAAGAGTATGAGGGACTAAACTCCACTAGGATGGGTAAGAGAAGGGGGGATGAGAGGCTGGAAAGAGGGGCTATGATTAAGATCTTAAGTCCAATAGAATAATATATTATTATTCTAAATGTTGTGAGTGGGATATGAATATATCCTAAGTTCTTTTGGGGAAAAGGTATGACATCCAAATGGAGAGTGACATGCTTCATGAGCATCATGTGTTAGCCTAGGCACATGCAAATATAAGTGGTAATTCTTCCTGTTTTGGGATTTTTTGGCCATTTTTGTACCAGCACACCCAACAGGCACACAGTAACCTTGGAACGCCACTGTTGAAATTCCCCAACCACATGAAACTCTGAAACAATGCCGAATTAATACCCTTGTTGCACATATACCATACAGGTTTCCTGTGTATTATTTTGTCATTATCGTTCCCACATCCAGTTTCTGTTGTTGACATCACCATGCTAGTGTTTTGAGGAGCGGGAGTGAAGAAGCGGGTTGTGAGGCCTGTGGATAGAAGAAGCGGGTTTTTAGGCCTGTGAACAACTCTCCCTAGGTGATATAGTGTGGATAGAAGATGCAGGTTGTCATACATGTGAGCAAATATCTCCAGGTGAGAGAGTGTGTTAAGGAAGTGAGTTCTCCTAGAGGGATTCCAGTAGCAACTACGGGGCTCTGAGAATTCCATCCATCCTATTGCTGAAGCCCTGGAAAGGGAGGTAGAGAAGTCGATGGACTGTGTGACAGTGAAGGTGTATACTCCTAGGCTGGGACAGACATGTGGGGAATGAGACTCTATGAGCGGTGAGCATAAGTGGCTCCTTGGAGGAAATCCTTCCTGTTGTACTGTGAAACTTCTTGTTGTCCCTGCCTAGCCTAGGAATCCCTTTCCCGATCCCAGCTCGGGGGTGACTCACTGTTGAGAGTGATGAGAAGCATGGTCTAAGGATGGGAGGTTCATGGAAGGTCTCCACGCATTCAATGCACTACAATTAAGAGATAAGTATCATTTTTGTGCTTAATGGTTAAATGATGTATTTTTGTGCACGTCAGTCATTATTGTAATAATATCATGTGTTTTGTTTCATGTATCTTTTCATGTTATATCTATTTATTTATGTTAAGTTTATATGTGATCTATTCCGCAAAGAGCTATGTATGTCATTTCCCAGTAGGTCTATGTCTAGGCATGGAAAATTTTAATTACCTATAACAGAGCTTGATACCATGTGTGTCTAAGGTAGCGTGCCTACATCCTATTGAGGGGTTGGGTGATGCAGGAGCATCGCCAACAACAAGTGAGCGTGGGGCAAGTGCCAACGCATTTTGGCACATGATGAATTGTTTGAAATGTTTTGAAGTTGGATGCGCCAAACTTAAATGTAATAGTTAAGAAAGAGCATACTTGTAGATTGTAATCAGACCTTGAGCGTCCCACTCTCATCTGAAGGACTAAGAGGCATTTATGCTAGTAAATGTAAGTAGCTAGCTTTGAATTCTTAGATTAGACAGTTTTAGGAGCCGAAGGGAAAATGGATATAGACATCCTCACTTGTATCATTGTAACATTAGCAGCATAATCAATCAAGAGGAGCATAGAGAAGAAGAAGCAGAAAAATGTGTGCAAGAACCCATGTATAGAAGTTCTGAGATTAATATATGAAGCTTGATTCAGACTCATGGTGTTCAAATACTTTCTGTGTATGCATGATTGAATGCTATGCTTGTGATGGTTTTACTCTTTCTGTTATGCATTTGCTTTGATGCGTGAATGTATGATTTTATGTTGAATGTTTGAAATCTAAAGAGAGGGAGAGTAAAGAATGAGTTTCAATTGTTTCTCTGTCTGAGAAAGAGTTTTCCTGCAAGGAGTGCAGTGAAATTGTCTGCAAGGTGTGCGTTGATAGAAGTTAGAGTTCGTCTATACAAGATCAGGAGGGATAACATTGTTCTCATTCTCGCAGAAGTGCAAGTTTAGCACATGATCCGTGCAAGGAGTGCGCAGGCTGAGTGAAGTCTCAAAGTTACAACTTGAGCGAAATTGTTGAAAGACTGTTGTCGCAGACAATGCACAGAGTCAAAGAATTCAATACTTGGAAGTGTTGAAGAGTTGCTGCTAGGAGTGTGTACAGGAGTATTTTTGAAGACTCGAGTTGTGGAGAAAGTTCAAGAGGGATAGAGTTTTCAAAGTTGTCGAACAGAAGCTCAAGAGGGCTAGTGCCTTGAAGTGTTGGAAGAAGGCACAACAACATTGGTTTGCTGGTGGGCAAGTGTTGTGAAGGCATACTTGTTCGTTTTGAAGGAGTGTTAAGGAGGCATTGGACGGTCGAAATTCTTCGTGGAGAATTCGCGAAATTATGAGAACCGTCAGATCATGCTGAGGAGCAAGAAGGATTACGGTGAGTGTTTTCTAAGTGCAAGCTCAGAAGAAATAGGACCGTGGGATCCAAGCCAACAAGGGTCGTTGATCTCATTTTGGGGATTCACGAGTTGAAGGTTTCAAACCTTTGCATCAAGATTCGCGAGGTTGCGAAAGGTGAAGTCCTGAAATAGTGAGAGAATCTGAGTTGTTCGTTGGAAGGAGGACACGTGTCGTGATATCCTCTCTATTGGGGATTTGGACATCGGGGTTCAGAGAAGGAATTCCTTCGACTTCGCGAGTGGCGAAGTCACAAGAAGATCGAGACCGTCCATTTAAGGAGGACAGGTGGCAGAGATCTAGGGATCTCGCGAACTCGAAGGTTCGCAGGGTGAGAGCCCAAGAGTTGGGTGCTCCAAGTCGCGAAGTCGCGAGGAGTGAGGATAGCCATTGGATCCAGGTCACGGGAGGATTGTTGGATTAGTAACCCCATCGCCTATTGCGCGTTTGGGGGTTCAGAGGTTGAAAGGAGTTGTTCTTGACTTCACGAGTAGCGAAGTGTCGAGAGCCGGGAAGGAGTGAACATGTGGTGGAACCACAAGGTGGGGCCCACGTGATTGACAGGTGAACACATGGCACCTGGAGGAAGGAGTCAATACTCTGTTGACTTCTCGTGTCTTGAGGATTCGCGAGATAAGAGCGTGAGAGCTCGACATTGAAACTTACGAAGTCGTGAGTAGCGAGAACGCGAGGAGAAAATTCAACCTCACCTCTCGGGTTTTTGTGAAAGGAAGGTGCCAAAGTTGGACGCCACAACTTGGGAAGTGGCGAATAGTGAAAGGTGCTAGTAATTAAGCCTAGCCAATGGTCACGTGCAAAGGGCGCTGACAAAGGAAGAACTGTACCCATTTCGTGATCTCGGGTATCACGAGATTGGAGAGGAAAAGTCAGGAGCCACGATCCATGAACTTGCGAGATCATGAGATTTCAATAAGAGACCTTGGGTTAGGCCTTTGGTCATAGTGTTGTGGTCGCTTGGAAAAGGCAGAGCTTGTGCCTAGTGCTGTGTGCACAGGGGAGCTTCCGAAAGGACCTATGGATCGATAAATCATGATTATAGCAGGGAATCGAAAGAGTCGATCTGTCTCAGAGGAGATGAAGAACGATCATGTTAGCAGATATCAGCCCGAGGGCCAATAGGTCTACGTCAGTGTGGTATCAGAGCACAGAGTCAAAGAATTCAATACTTGGAAGTGTTGAAGAGTTGCCTCCAGGAGTGCATGCAGGAGTCTTTTTGAAGACTCGAGTTGTGGAGAAAGTTCAAGAGGGATAGAGTTTTCAGAAATTGTGAACAGAAGTTTGGGAGACTTGCTGAGGAGATTGGTAATAGAACACCACAGTCAGTAGGACAACATTCTGCCATAGGCGGAATTTGCATATAACGACTCACTAAATAGAAGCACAGGGCAGAGTCCATTCCAAATTGTTTATGGGACACAACCAAGAGGAGTATCTGAACTAAGAGATCCAGAACAGGATGAGATAAGAAGTGCTAGTGCAGAAGATTTTTCTGAAGCAATGAAGGAACTTCATAGCTAGGTGAAGGAGCGATTGTAGAACTCGAGCCAAGAGTATAAACATTGAGCAGATCAACACAGGAGACAACTTCAATTTGAGGTTGGTGATTTGATTCTGGCACATCTAAGAAAGGAAAGATTCCTGAAGGGGACATATAACAAACTGAAGATGAAGAATATCGGACCATGTAAGGTCTTGAAGAAATTTGGGGCAAATGCTTATGAGATTGAATTACCCAATGGGATTGGAATTTCTCTGATATTCAACATCTCATATTTGTACCCTTACAAAGTTGAAGAAGCAGGAATAGGGGATGAACAACCAAAGGTTTAGTGGACAAAACAGATGCCAGTTTTAGAGAAGCCACAAATGGAAATCATACTGGACAAAAGAGTTAGCAAAAGGACCAGATGAAAGGAATATTTTGAATACTTGGTCAAATGGAAGGGACATCTAGTTGAAGATGCCAGCTAGGAAAATGAAGAAAAGATCCAGAAGCATGGATAGCCTGTGCGAGAGCTCATGGACAGGAGCCCATGAAAATTTTCAAGCGAGGGAGTATCATGCAGGAGCATCACCAACAACAAGCGAGCATGGGGCAAGCGCCAATGCATTTTGGCACATGATGAATTGTTTGAAATGTTTTGAAGTTGGATGCGCCAAACTTAAATGTAATAGTTAAGAAAGAGAATACTTGTAGATTGTAATCAAACCTTGAGCATCCTTCTCTCGTCTGAAGGACTAAGAGGCATTTATGCTAGTAAATGTAAGTAGGTAGCTTTGAATTCTTGGATTAGATAGTTTTAGGATCCAGAGGGAAAATGGATATATACACCCTCATTTGTATCATTACAACATTAGCAGCATAATCAATCAAGAGGAGCATAGAGAAGAAGAAGAAGAAAACTATGTGGAAGAACCCATGTACAGAAGTTCTGAGATTAATAAATGAAGCTTGATTCAGACTCATGGTGTTCAAATACTTTCTGTGTATGCATGATTGAATGTTATGCTCATGATGGTTTTACTCTTTCTATTATGCATTTGCTTTGAAGCGTGAATGTATGATTTCATGTTGAATGTTTGAAATCTGAAGAGAGGGAGAGTAAATAATGAGTTTCAATTGTTTCTCTGTCTGAGCAAGAGTTTTCCTGCAAGGAGTGCAGTGAAATTGTCCGCAAGGTGTGCGTTGATAGAAGTCAGAGTTCATCTCTGCAAGCTCAGGAGGGATAACATTGTTCTCATTCTCACAGAAGTGTAAGTTAAGCACAGGAGCCATGCAAGGAGTGCATAGGCTGAGTGAAGTCTCAGAGTTACAACCTCAGTGAAATTTTTGAAAGACTACTATCGCAGAGAGTGCACAGAGTCAAAGAATTAAATACTTGGAAGTGTTGAAGAGTTTCCACCAGGGGTGCGTACAGGAGTCTTTTTGAAGACTCGAGTTGTGGAGAAAGTTTAGGAGGGAGAGAGTTTTCGAAGTTGTCGAAGAGAAGCTCAAGAGGGCTAGTGCCTTGAAGTGTTGGAAGAAGGTGCAACAACATTGGTTTGCTAGTGGGCAAGTGTCCTGAAGGCATACTTGTTCATTTCACAGGAGTGTTAAGGAGGCATTGGATGGTCAGAATTCTTCGTGGAGAATTCGTGAAATTTCGAGAACCGTCAGATCTTGCAGAGGAGCAAGAAGGATTACGATGAGTGTTTTCTAAGTGCAAGCTCAGAAGAAATCAGACCGTGGGATCCAAGCCAACAAGGGCCATTGGATCGCTCGCGGAATCTCATTTCGAGGATTCACGAGTTGAAGGTTTCAAACCTTTGCATCAATATTCGCAAGGTCACGAAAGGCGAAGTCCCAAAATAGCGAGAGAATCTGAGTCGTTCGTTGGAAGGAGGACACGTGTCGTGAGATCCTCTCTATTGGGGATTCAGACATCGGGGTTTAGAGAAGGAAGTCCTTCGAATTTGCGAGTGGAGAAGTCACAAGAAGATCGAGACCGTCCATTTAAGGAGGACAGGTGGAAGAGATCTAGGGAGCTCGCGAACTCGGAGGTTCACAGGGTGAGAGCCCAAGAGTTGGGTGCTCCAAGTCACGAAGTCGTGAAATCGTGAGGAGCGAGGATAGCCATTGGATCCAGGTCACGGGAGGACCATTGGATCGGGAACCCCATCACCTATCACGTGTTCGAGGCTTCAGAGGTTGAAAGGATTGGTTCTCGACTTCACGAGTAGCAAAGTGCCGAGAGTCTAGCCCGAGAGAACACGTGGCGGAACCACAAGGTGGGGCCCGTGTGATTGACAGGTGAACACGCGTTACCTAGAGGAAGGAGTCAATACTCCGTTGACTTCTCACATCTTGTGTATTTGTGAGATAAGAGTGCAAGATCTTGACATTGAAACTTATGAAGTCGCGAGTAGTGAGAACGCGAGGAGAAAAGTCAACCTCGCCTCTCCGGGTTTCGTGAAAGGAAGGTGCCAAAGTTGGACACCACAACTTGTGAAGTGGAGAACAGTGAAAGGTGTTGGTAATTAAGCTTAGCCAATGGTCACGCATGGAGGGCGCTGACAAAGGAAGAACTGTACCCATTTTGTGATCTCGGGTATCGCGAGATTGAAGAGGAAAAGTCAGGAACCACAATCCACGAACTCGCGAGATCATGAGATTTCCACAAGAGACCTTGGGTTAGGCCCTTGGTCATAGTGTTGTGGTCGCTTGGAAAAGGTAGAGATCACACCTAATGCTATGTGCACAGGGGAGCTTCCGAAAGGACCTGTGGATCGATAAATCGCGATTCCAACAGGGAATCGAAAGAGCTAATCCGACTCAGAGGAGACAAAGAACGATCCTGTGAGCGGATATTGGCCTAAGGGCCAATAGGTCTACGTCATTGGGGGATGTTACAAAAGGGTATCAGAGACTTTTCTAGAGTAGCATGGCCCATCCTGGGTGGCCAGGGATGTTACAAATATAAGGGACTTTAAATAGAACTATGATTAGAAAAAGAATTGTAGATGACAATTATGCATATCATATGGGGATTCTAGGTGGGAAAACCATCTACAATACATCATAATTCATATATCATAGGTTCATATGGCTATGTAAATAATAGGAATATGGACATATGATTTTATAGAATATGAGAGAGTCTGGACCTAGTGTTACACATCAAAATGCCACACTTAAGTGTGGTACCTGTTATGAGGAAAATATCTCTATGGAATGGGGTAAACAACAATAGATAGAATGACATGTAGAATTCAACTCTAATACCAAGTATTCTATATAAATGAAATGATAACAAGAAAATTTCAAGATCCTACCTCATCCAGACGTTCGATGAAGACCATCGTTGAGCACGGAAATTAAATCTTAATACCTGCAACTTGTCCTCAACAACCAAGATATGCAATCATATGGTGATAATATATAATGTTATCATATAAATTAGCATAATCCATTAACATACATGTCAAATACACCCATGGAATAATAATTCAAATATTGGCAAGATATCAATTGGATGAGAAAAGAGTATTTCTATTAAAATAATCAACATAAGTATATAGGTGACAAAATTTTGTAACAACACATCTCAGAACCGAGAAAATAAGTCCATCCACTTGGACCTCCACCACTTCAATCCTCCACCAAAGGAAATATCATATAAAAGAGACAATAAGGTTCTCCATCACAAAGAAGGAAGAGCTCAGGGGCTGAACAATGAGTTCAGAATTTCAAGGATAAAGGGATGTAGACTCAATATGAAGTGAAATTTCTCCAGAGTATCATTTCTCTCAAAAGTTGAATTCTCTCCCCCTAAGTCTTGGACATGGATCAATTATATTTGAAGGCCTAATTCAAGCATTTCCACTATATGGAAGGTCAAGGATCATGGATATCATGATGTGACATGGAAACTAGACATAATTTTTAATTTTGAGCACCAAACTTGATGTACGCGTGATGTAGTGGAGAAACCTATGTATATTCTTGTTGTCTAACTGGTAGGCCACTTATATGTGGAAAAATTTTCTTTTTTGGATCTCGAAGGTAAAAAGGGGACTTCAAGTCTGCATAGGGAAATGGAAAGGTCATCCAAGCAAGTTGCATTGGGTGAGGAAAATTTTTCTATAACAGATACCCCTAATGTGTGAGGTCAGAGGATTATATGTGATGGATGAAATACATTATAATTCCTAGAAGTGGAGTAATGGAGACTCAGCTGGAATTTCTAGTTACTCATGAGAATATTACAATCCATAATGAATTTGTACACATGGCTTCCAATATAAATTACACTACAGATCCATGTGGAAATATACCGAATAGTTGTTCATGGACATGGATAGGAAATACAAGGTAGACACATGCCATAGGATGTCATAGTCACAAACAAGGCCCAGTGGAATATAGTATCAATATCAATCTAAATATATCTATATAAAATGGAGTACAATGTGATCTCCCATGATCATCGAAGTCATATAGGTACTTGTCCAATGAAAGAAAAAAAAATAATAAGAATGTTGCTACTATAAGCTGGAGGTCTTCTACACTCTCTGTCGAAGGTGAAATTCTACATCATGTGATTAGAGGAGATGATGTTGAACACAATAAGAATTTGTTTGATTATTGGTCATTAAGGTATACTGTTAACAAACACAAGACAACCTACCGATAATGAAAGTATGTATCAAGGCACCGAGTACATTCTTACAAGTGTGAATAATGGTGTTGAAGTAGAAAAATTGAAGAATCCATTGATGAATATACATTGATGTATTCCAAACTATCGACGGAGGGAGAACCTTCCCCTGATGACTACATGCCTCTAGGTACTCACAGGAATCTAGGTCTCATTTCTAAAATAGATGAGATCAAGTCGGTGTAAGGAGACCCGCTGAAAGGAGAACATTAGGGAATCTCTCATCAATCAACACAGAGTACAAATCAATAGATTTATGATTAGTAGGAGATTGAACAAATATGATTTTCAAGAACCAACGGCCCTATGCGTCTTTTGCATGCACCAGATGCAAGTAGTGCACATAAAATACTGTTTGAATAGAAGCTAATAAGGAAGACTGCTGAAAAAAATGAGGAAACCACCAATAAGGATAATGGCATCCAAGACATTGAATGAATCCCAATGTGTGAATATATTTCTTGTCGTCGAACACAATGGAAACCCCCCAGTCAATGAAAAATGAGGAGATGTCAACTGCTAGGTCAAGGTTACCTACCCATAATGAAAGTATGACTACGAAACATGGTAGGACTACAACTTCATGTGACTCTGAGACATATTGAGTGTATTCTTTAAATGCAAAGTCAAGAGTTATGAGAAATGGTCGACACATGATTATAGAATTCCTTTGAACAAGAACATGAGACATATGGATAACTCAGGAAACATAAAATTGATGATGAAACTTCGTGACATAGGAGGCATCAACAAACTATCCGAATGGATCATAAGAATAACCAGTCAAAGCAGTAAACTCTAAGTAATGAGCTCAACTTACTAATGTCATTCTAAACCCAAACTTTGGATGATAGTGGACTCGAAAAAAAATTCTTTGTTCAAAAGTGACGCGACTGTTGCGCTATGGGATAATATTCTTCTCCCACCCATCTTTTTTTTTTTCATAGGCAAAAAAATGATATGATAAATGAGAGGAAATGAGTGTCACGAGTAAGAAAATAGTTCCAAACAATGGAACATACCTATTCTCAATGCAAGGAAGTGCATGTGGGGCATGGACACTAAGGGGAATATTTCCTCTTAGGGTACAGAGTGTAAAGATGCAAAGGATATAAACAAGGCTTTGCTTGGCTAGTGATGCAAATTGTTGAGGTAAGAGGCTTACAACTAGAAAGTGGGAACCAAAAATAGGCTCAAGACTACAAGCAGGAGGATGGAATGTGATTACAACTTAATTGCAAATAATGTCCTTTTTCGTAGATTTAGTCCACTAGGCCCAAAAATGTATAAAATAATACCCAGGAGAACTCTTCTAGCCAATGTTGACTAGATTGTTAATTTTTCATAAGTAGTCTACTTGGTCTGAAAAAGGGTTAAACTTACACCAAATAAACATCCTTTCAAAGCCATTTAATGAGTGTGAAAGAGACAAGTTCACTCGACAATTTTTTCTTTTTTTAGCGAGTCAGAAAAGATCTTAAACAAGACTCAGTGGGAGTCTCATAGGTAAGGGTTAGCATGTAATATTCCATATATAAAATAGTATGCAGAAAATAAATAAATATCTAGAAATGGTAGACGAACAACAATATAACCAGAAAAACACCACAATATTACGAAAATGATACCAAAATAATACCAGAAAGACCACTTTGATTACTGAGAACAATGTTCACTTGCCTCTTCGAGGGGGAAACTTCCAGCAAAGAAGATCTCTATTAAAATAATATCCAATAAAAAATTTCTCATACCCTCAAATCCTATTTATACTAAATATGTCTATCAAAAGAACCATCTAGAGGAATATCCTTCTAGAAGCAAAATCTTCTATTAGGTATTCTTACATTGGACTTATTCTTCCTTATTGCTAGGCCTTATTAATATTGACCTTTATTACATGAAAATGTATTATTATACCTACGTGAGGGGTTAGGTCCCTAACATGTCCTCCCCCTTAAAAAAATCCTTGTCCTTAAGGCTTGAGATGGGGAAAATGTTGTAGAATGGTAGCTAGTTCCCAAGTGGCATCTGTTGGAGTTGTGTCCTTCCACTGGACTAACACTTCCTTGATGGTTCACTGACGCATACGACATTCATGTTGGTCCAAAAATTCTTGTGGATGTAGGAAAATGGAGCCTTCTTCATCCAACTCGGGAAGCTTGGTTTGATTTTGGCACTTAGTTCCAAACACCTTATTAAAGTAGGAAACATGAAAAACATTATTGAGATTAGAATGAATGGGAAAAGATAACTGAGATGCCACCTTTCCCACACGCTTTAGAATAGTATAAGGAACATAAAATTTGGGCACCAGTTTCTGACAATGGTCAGCCTTGAGGGAATTTTTCTTGTAGGGTTGCAGTCGAAGAAACACTTGGTATCCTTCTGCAAATTGATGTTTAGAGTGAACTTGATCTTCTTGTTTCTTCATGTGATTCTAGGCCATGACCAAATTCTCTTTGAGGGTACAAAGAATATCCTCTCTAACTGTAAGAGTTTGGTCAACTTCCTAGACCTTAGAGACACCTGGAAAATATGAGAGAACTGAAGGTGGATTTTTTCCATATAACACTTCAAATGGAGTCATGAGAGTAGCTATATGGTATGAAGTGTTGTACCACCATTCAACTAGTGGTAACCATTGAGCCCACTAATTTTTCCTTTCTGATGAAAAAAAACTCAAATATGCTTCCAAACACTTGTTGACAATTTCAGTTTGACCATCATTCTGGGGATGATAAGTTGTGCTAAGATAAAACTGGGTGCCTTGTAGCTTGAACAGTTCTTTCCAAAATCATTTGGTAAAAGTTGGGTCATGATCAAAGACAATAGAATGTGGCATGTCATGAAGTTTGAAGACCTAATCCATGAAAAAATGAGCAATAGTGGATGTTGTAAATGGGTGTTGAAGAGAACATAAATGAGCATACTTGGAAAGATGATCAACTACCACTGTAATGATTGATTTATTTCCCAATTTAGGTAAGCCTACAATAAATTCCATAGAGATATCTTTCCAAATAGTAGGTGGAATCAAAAGTGATTGTAGTGTGCCAGGAGATTTGACTGTTTCTCCCTTGTTGCGTTGCCACACATCACATTTAGCCAAAAAATTACGACCGACATATTTCATACCATCCCAGAAAAAAGAACGTTTGACCTTGTCATAGGTTTTGGTAAACCCGGAGTGCCGAGCTATGGGTGTAGCATGAAGCTCATAAAGTACCGTGGATTTAATTTTTGACTTATTACTTAAATACAAACGATCTTTGTATCGAAGCTCATCATTGATCCAAGAGTACCTTGGTGAAACTCGAGAATTGGACTGCAATTTTTGTATCAGATGCAAAATTTTGGGATTGTGTAGCCATTCATGGAGAACAACTTGGAGCCAATCTAGTACAATGAATGAGAGAGAAAAAAGGGACCCTTCATCTTCATATTTTCTAGAAAGTGCATCAGAAACCACATTGCATTTTCCTTTCTTGTAAGTGATCTCATAATCATATCCAAAGATCTTAGTCACCCATTTTTGCTGCTCTGGGGAGGAAAGGCGTTGTTCCAGAAAACACTTGAGGGTTTGATGATCTGTCTTAATTTAGAAGCATTTCCCCATTAGATAAGGGCGCCAAATATCCACGGCATGCAGAATAGCCAACATTTACTTTTCATAGATTGATTTTCCCAAATTATGCTTGAACATTTGTTTGATGATAAAGGAAAAAGGACGACTCTCTTTCATAAGGATAGTGCTAATTCATTTTATAGAAGGATCACATTCCAGGACAAAGTTCTTTGTGAAATCAGGAAGGTCCAGGACTGAAGTGGTGCACATGGCCATATTCAAGGTTTGAAAATTCTTATTAGCTTCTAGAGTCCAAGTGAAAGAATTATTTTTAAGGAGTACAGTGAGAGGTGCCAAAATCTTTCCATAATTATTAACAAACTTGAGATAATAACCTGTTAAACCTAGAAATACACGCAAGATTTTGAGAGTCTTTGGGTGAGGCCAATATTTCATAGCTTCAATATTTTTAGGATCCACCCTAACACCAACCTTTCCAACAAGATGACCCAAGTACTCAACCTTCGAGGCACCAAACACACCTTTAGATTGTTTGAGGAAAAGTTGGTGCTGAGAGAGTAGATGGAGAACTTGATCCACATGAGCAAGATGGGTTGTATAGGTTTTACTATAGATGAGGATATCATCAAATAAAACTAAAACTAAATGATGGAGAAAAGGATGGAAGACATGATTCATGAGGCTTTGGAAATTGGAGGGATCATTGCACAAGCCAAAGGGCATGACCAAAAACTCATAGTGGCCCTCATGAGTTCTAAATGCAATCTTAGGAATGTATACCTCTTTCATAAGGATCTGATGGTAGCCAGAACAAAGATCAAGTTTAGTAAAGAACTGGGCCCCACTCAATTCATCCAAGAGGTCATCAATGATAGGAATGGGAAATGTGTCTTTAATGGTGAGTTTTTTGAGGGTGCGAAAGTCAGGACACATGTGCCAAGAACCTTCTTTCTTAAGGACCATGACCATAGGTAAAGAGTAGGGGCTCATACTAGGGAGGATAACACTTGCATGGAGCATGTCTTGAACAATTTACTCAATTTCATTTTTGGGGGAAAAGGGGTGATGATAGGGGCGGATATTGGGAGGAAGGATTCCTGGGACAAGGGAATGGAATGATCATGAACACCACAGGAAGGAAGATGTCCCTAGGGAGTGGAAAAAAACACTTGATTTTTAGAGAGGATGGATTGGAGGTCCTGGGACATAGAGGGTGTCTCAATTGCTTGTATGGCATGGAGTTGGGAAATAATGCCAAAATGACCTTTTTTGAGCAGTTTTTCCATGCGATGGAAACTAATGATCTCCGGGGAACCGACAATGATTCCTTGGAACTTATATTGTTTTCCCTCCTAGTTGAATTGCATGGTTAATTCCTTAAAATACATGAGAATGAGACCCAAAGTCCTTAGCCATTCTACACCCAACACAATGTCACAACCGCCCATGTTGATAGCAAACATACAAGATTTCAGGTGGTATTCACCAATTTGGAGACACACATTTTCACAACTCCCTCCACATTTCATGGACCCACCATTGGCAATCATGATTTTAAAATTATTGACTACACAGATATATAAATTATTTTCTTGGGAAATGAAGTGATGAATACAATTATGGGTGTTTCCACTATCAACAAGAATGATTACCTTCCTATGCTTTATGTAACTAATTAGCTTGAGGGTTTGGGGAGCAGAGAAGCCAGTGAGGGCATTGAGGGAAATGAATGGTTCTACTTCAGGAGGGTCTGAGGGAGGGGTTATGTCAGTGGGTTCAAGTGACACTGACACAAGGAGATCATCAACATCCTCTTCCAAAAGATCCTCCTAGATGGCCATAAAAATATTTTTTTCCTTACACTTGTGTCCCAGAAAATATTTGTAATCACAATTATAACAAAGGAATTTGAGCTGTCGTTCAGCCATTTCGTCCCTAGTCAAATTCTAGATCTTTAGTGGAGTAGAAGGAGGAGTGGGAGTTACTGTTTTAGTGTGAGGAATAAAGGAGGTTTTTCGGTTTTGAGAAGAGACAACTTGTTGTGCTTCCTTATATATTTTAGTAGCATCCACCCAAATTTGAGGCTGAGCCATGAGGACATGAGAAAGAATCTCATCCTTGAGGCCTCTGATAAAAAATTCTCGGAAAAAAGCATCAGACATGCCCTTTGTACAAAAATCCAGTCGCTCAAAAGCATCTATAAAGTATTCCACTGTGCCAGATTGTTTCAACTTTTTCAAATGGCCTAAATGGTTGGTGTCAATGTCAAAGCATTCATAAAGTTCTTCCAAAAAAAATTTCCAAGCCACATACCCTTGGGAAAAAAATTTCTCCATTTCCACCATTGCCAACGTTCTTGATCTAGATGGACAACACCATACTGGAGTTTGGCCAGCTCATCTATAATTCCATACAAAGAGAAATAATGTTCCATTTGAGTTACCCAGCCAGTGGGATATGATCCATCAAGTTTGGTCACATCCACATGCAGAAGGCGTAGGTCACGCTAAAAGTGATGGGGATGAAAATTATGGGAATGAGAGGAAGTTTCACCTTTGGTATGCAAATGTGGGTTAGATAAGGGATTATCTGCAGGGATATGCAGCTTGGTGTAGATCATCGTAGTGACAGATTCAACATGGGTAGTAATATCTTATTTGAGTTTCGCGATTGAGGCGGCGATGGAGGAATGCATATTTTGATTTATGGAGGCAATATTGGCACTGAGTTGTTACACTTCTTGTTGGGTTTCTGTGAAATTAGAGTGCAATGTAGTGAATCGAGCTTCCAAGTCTTGGCTATGGGTATGGGTCATGATGACGAGGGAACACAAAAAGGGGTGGGTGGGACCACATAGAAAATGGGTTATGGGTGAAGTGTATCATAATGATCAGGGTGATGAGTTGAATCCAATGGGATAAATCCCAAATAAGGGTGTTGGAAGAGGGTCGAGTCCACAAGAAAAAAAAAATGCTGAAAAATGATAGGTATGACTTCGATAAGGGAGAAGAGATAAATCCAACAGAATAGGTCTCAAATAATGGTGCCAACTCTGATCTGAAGAATACTGCAATGATGAAATTCCCAAACTCTTAACGGGAATAAATGTGTAGTAATTCTGCAACTTGAATCCAAGAGACACAGTTGCGCTACAATAGATCTTGTCTGTTCTATTTTTGTTTCCATCCCAAGGGTTAGGTATTCAAGGGTTCTACAAACAAGGGTTTTCCTTGTGCTATATCTCTTTGATATACATGTGGGGTCCAACAATAGTACTCAGCCCAATATCTCAGGGAACCAACTAAGGAGGCTAGACTGTGCCCTTAGCCATACTACCCAGGTACTAGAGAGTATCTTCCCGAGTGATGTTCTCAGTGGCACTATAGGAGTGAGGTAATCTATTGATTTATCTATGGAGGGTTTCAGGAGATCTAGGTCGACCTGTATATAGTTTTTGTATGATGTTCTTCCACTCGAAGGGGTACCAACATGGGTTACAAGTGTGGCCAACAGATTTACGCTTAAGTAACACTTGTATTTCATGCGTGTATGAATCTCAGACCGCGGGTTTATGCACATAACAACAGATATTTGTATCTTAAAGATGTTGGAATACGTCTCTACCCTGAAAAAAATTAACCCACAATTTTCTAGCGAGGAAGGTGCTCTGATACCACTTGTAATATTCCAAATATAAAAAAGTATGCAGAACAAAAATAAATAGCTATAAATGGAAGATGAACAATAATATAACCAGAACAACACCACAATAATACCAAAATGATACCAAAATAATACCAGAAAGAGCACTTTGATTATTGAGAGCAATGTTCACTTGCCTCTTTGAGGGGCAACCTCCAGCAGAGCAGAGCTCTGTTACAATAATATCCAAGACAAAAGTTCTCATACCCTTGACTCCTATTTATAATAAATATGTCTATCAAAAGAACCATATAGAGGAAGATCCTTCTAGAAGCGAAAGCTTCTATTAGGTCTTCTTACATTGGACTTATTCTTTCTTATTGCTAGGCCTTATTAATATTGACCTTTATTACATGGAAATATATTATTCTACCTATGTGAGGGGTTAGGTACCTAACATAGCATGCTTGTGAGTAAGACTATGAGGTTCAGATGCACAGTCATATCAAAACTATAAGGAACTCCCGGTCCTATGGAATAACTTTTGCATGGGCACCAAATGGCGCAAAGGTTCTAACTAGGGCACCCATGTCTGGTAAGCCTCTACCACTTAATAATGACACTTCTAGTAGTATTAATAAGGTTCTTTGTTTCTAATAAATGGGTTCATTCCTAAGGTATGTAGATCATAGTCATAGGATAATGCAAGAATGAAAAATGGAGTGACAACATATCCTAAATGCTGGTGAAATAAAATACCTGTCGAAGGTACGAATGGGTGGTATGACGCTAGAAACCGCAAAAATCCGGGACAAAACTACCAAAACCAATTATTTCCACTGTACTATTAGTCCATAAGGTCAAAAAACCAGCACAAACTATATGAAGTGGGTAAAAAAAATCTACTCATAGTAAAAATAGACCATTTTACCATATCATTTTATTTTTTCACCCACATAATGCATTTTAGGCCATTTTCCCCACGATATTCAAGTGTTGATTGTGGGAGCTATGATCAATGGAATTAGAAACCTTCTATACCAATTAAGTTCCCTTCCTCTCCTATTCATTTTCAGTGGTTTAAAATTCAAATTTAGTCCTCATTTTTTGAGTTTTCGAGGGTGCAACATGTAAACTAGGGTGTATGTGGGTGATAGTTCATTGGGTCACGTACATGCCTCCATGTACATGGGAAAACAAAATATGTCCCATGTATATGCGGCCATATATGTGACTATTAGAATGTTATCCCACGTACATGTCCATGAACATCTTTTTTTTGACAAGATTAAATTAAAAAATGACTTTTCCTTTGCAGGATGGTGATTGAATGGAGGGAGAGGGAGCATGAAGAGGTAGATGCAACAATGGAAATGGATGTAGGGGGTGAACTAGATTTAATGTTATGTGGCCTTTATAAATTTTTTCCTCTCAAAGGAATGAGGGCTCAAGCGAGGTTACTCTAGATGCTCGTAAACTATTGGGATCCTGAAACAGAGGCCTTCAATCTCGATTGGAAACCATTAAGGATTGAAGTGGATGAATTATATTTTATCACAAGATTGTCTCATGGGGGAGAGGTAAAGAATCTTAACACCCATGGGGATGGGGGTGGTATGATCATGGAGGAATACATTGCCACCCATTGTGTTGCAAGCACAGATAAAGTAGGGAGCCAACTCCCAATTAGGGTGGTCTATAACCCGAGCTTAAATATCATCATACTTGTTCTTACATGGATCTTGGGGTCGACCTCGTTGCACCAGGCCTCAAGTCCACTTTTTTCTGGTGTACCTCACTATTGGCTAACATGAAAATCCAGTTGGCGGATTGCAAATAGGGAAGAAAGAGAAACTTAGTATTTTCATTCATTTTGTGTAGCGTTTTCTTTGAGAAGGTTCCAAGCTTGATCCCTAGAGTAGAGATTATTCCACATGGACTGTGTGATCTAGCCATGTTATGGTTGACTGATATGATGAGGCAGCCAGGAGGTGGTAGGGTGCTAACCCCCTAGAATGATGAATTCTTTTTCTAGTGGCATCGATAGGTCATAGCCATTGACGACTACTCTTATGCTGAGATTGACTACAGAGGGGATCCGGATATGCCTTTTCCACCAAGTTCTACCTACAGTGATATTGGTAAGATTTTTTTTTTTATATATTTCATCTTTTTTGTGTTTAAAAAAAAATAAAAATTGCAAATATTTTTGTATGGTATCAAGTGTTGGAAGATTGGTTGTTGTCATTTATGTCAGCCCTAGTCATTGGTTTTGGACAACAATATTGATGAAGGTATTTGGACATGAAGGAAAATGCACATGAAGATACAACACCCATGGATGGATAGTATACATCATGTTGTTTCCAGTGGTATGTGGCACGTCACGTGGATCCTCACGGTTGAGGAGAAATGAATTTTTGAACATGACAAAATGAATTGAAGAAGGAAGTGCATGTAGGCCCTGAAGATAATTAAAGAAAAGAATTACAAAATAAGAAAGTGTCAGGTCTCCCCTAATTTTAAAAGGACGTGACATAAATGGTATAAATAAATATCATTATACATTCATTTGATACACAAGTCGAATTTCAAAGGAAATCAGAAGTAAATAAGGCCGAATTTCAAGGGAGGATGAAGTCTTTTGGTGATGTGTTCTAAGGTATGTTATTTTCAGGTCATCTTACCATTTTATCTATAACTTTGTTTATAGAATGATTCAGATGGTGAAATTGCTATGGTATTGAGAAGACATATCAAGGTTCATGTGGTAAAATTTTCAACTCTTGATTCACTATAATTATGGAGATACACTATGTGGAAGATAGGGTTTTTGACCAATCCTGAAGCTAGTTATTCTAGCAGCATTGGCACCAACCATTGCTAGACATGTTATGTATGATGTTGATGTAATTTATATGTTAATTATGCAGATACGTTAGCGTATGGAGGAGTATAAACAGAGAGTGGACAAATACAATATGGTTTGGGAGTGGGAGGCCATAGAGAGGGAGAGGGATTTGTACCCTCATCCTAGTACTATAGCTACGCGACTCCTCTTGAGGAATGTAGGCCTCCTCAAGTACTATGAGGAGGCTACATCCCTGAAGGGGAGTTCTTCCTTTCTTTTGCAACTAATCCGTCGATGGGATTCCCATCAAAATGAATTCATAGTCGGTCCTTATCAGTGGTACCATTCCACTTATAAGGATATTTATTTTATCACTGGGATATCTAGGAGAGGGGAGGATTTTCCCCAGTTTCCTGATGTCCTACTGGGTGTTGTAGCTGAGAATCAACTTGCCTACTCTCAGAGGTATATTATGTGTGATATAACTTCTCCTGGTGATTTTCAGGTGGCTGGTGGATAGTCACGAATTACCTCATTTAGTGCAGAGGATATTAGGTCCCTTTGATATAGGTGGATATTGGTGGCCACCCACCTGCTCCAAATTCCAACTGGCTCATATGGACATTTTTCAGTTCCGCACATTTATTTGTAATGTGAACATTTATTTGTAATTGTGGGTTCTACACTTAAGGGGTTTTCATGAAGCTCTACACAATATCCAGGTGGATATTGGTGGCCTCCCACATATTCCAACTAGATTATTTTGGATTTTGTCATGTCAGTACATCTTTCTATAGTTACAGGGCCATTTTGGCAATGTTTTATTAGCTTTCCATAACCAAACTATAGATAGAGTCAGAGTTTGATGACATAATACATATTTCTCGAAAATACCTTTCCAACAGATTATCACATGCCTAAAACGAAGATCGTATGCAAAAGTTACGACCCCGGGAAGTTAATGTACTAACTTACCCCAACGGGGCCCACATGACTTTTGTCGCTTCATCTCCTAGGATTAGGTTTTTGGATGTCTAGGGTTTTGGCATTCATGTTTATCATAAAAATGACTTAAGAAACTCATTGTAATCATCTTCTTGCGAATGAGCATAGATGTCACATCTCTTCTCAGAGATAAAGTTGCCACCATTCTAGCAATTCTTTCACTCTGTATTTTAATAGTTTCAGTACATTTATTCATTAATAGATATCATTTATTTTTGTATTTCTTTGTTTATGGAAATGTTTATGTGTATTTCATTGTAATATATCTACTTTATTTTGTTCCAAAAATAATCTGGATCGGTGGTATCAGAGCAGGATTCTCTTGATCATTTTTTAGTTCATGTCCCCAAAGAGTTTTGTGTATAGAAATTTGGTTCTCGAGCTTTTGTCTCTTGAGAAAAATCACTCTCACATGCGCAATAAACCCTCTATGTCAGTAGAAAAAAAAACCGATGGAGCATAATATTTTATTAACCTGTAGCTTGAGAAAGCTCTCATGCGACAGAGGGACGAAATGATAGAGAATTTTTCCCACATCCTTAAATGAATTCCAATAGAAACCTGCGCATCTTCATCAATAAGACACTTTGGAGGAACCTCTCCCTTCAAGGTACAATTTAATTTTGACATTCCCATATTTGAAGGTCGGATTGATGTGAATGCCTTAGAAAAATGGTTGAATCTGCGAGAAGGTTATTTCTTTGTTCACAATTTTTATGATAGGGAAAATATCACCTTCACACTCCTCGAGACTCTCCCCCATGTTAAACATTGGTGGGAAACTTACTAGGAGTAAAGTTCCACATAGGAATATGGAATATATGGGGTTGAGCCCACTTCAGATTTTTTGTGGATCCAGTCAAGGAACAATACTACCTTGTTGATAACTATGAAGACTAGTAGATGATATAGACCACACTATGGAAAGAGAAGATTCAAACAGTGTCGGAGTTCAAAAATAATTTCGATACCTTGTGCACCAAGTTGGGTATCAAAAACTCCAAGTGACAATTGATTCTGAAATATCATGGGGCTCTGCATAGCTACATCAAAAAATAAATGGATTTACTAAACATATCATCATTGGGAGTTTCCTATCGATATGATGTCAAAGTTGAGAATAAATTTAGCCACCAGAAAACATGGGAGTTCGGGTCTGCAAATACGCAACAACCAAAGCATGGTAAAGATGACCCCAACCGACAACCTCCCGACAACCAATCCAACACACAAGAAAAGAAGGGAAAAGGAAAGATGAAGAATGACACTAGGAAGTGGTGCAACTTCCACAAAATACCTTAGCACAACATCGATGAATGTCGCTCAAAACAATCACTGGTGGTCAAGTTGAAAGGCAAGGAGTCGAACCCTAATTCAGAATCTGATCCAGAAAATATTGAAAATAGAAAAATCATCGACACAGACCCCACTGCTACTATTGCGTCCAAAAAATTTCAACCAGAAGAACCAATAGATCTTGATTAGGGGGAACACCTCTTCCATTCACAAATGTGGGTGAAGGGGACCCTATTGTGTTTCATTGTTGATAGCGATAGCAAAAAGAACCTCATCTTAGTTGAGGTCGTCAAGAAGTTGGGGTTGTAAAAAACACCACACTCACAGCCATACAACATTAGGTGGCTTCGCTAGGGACAAGATCTCCATGTCAACCAATAGTGCCTCCTATCCTATGGAATCCAACCCTTCAAGGATGAGGTAGTGTGTGATGTTTCCCCTCTTGATGTCTATGATGTTGTTTTGGTCCAACCATATATATTGAAACATCATGTTGTTTATGAGTCTTGACCCCGTAGTGTCATTATTACTCTGGGGGGTCATCTCTATAGGATACCAGAAGTAGTTATGACTACTATTCCACCAAAATGACGCCGCAAGGTAATCTCTCATACTGCAAAATTCATCGTCTTCACAGTTTGTTCAAAGGATGCACATGATGCCACTATAACCATTGCATCCTAAAAACCTTCTATCCAACAGAAGAAGATTACATAAGATAAAGAATATATTTTTTCGTCACCTACAATGGTGCCTACACAATGCCTCGTCAAGCCCAGAGACACCAGGTTGGTGGAACAAATTCAACCCTTCCAACAACAGGTTCATGACAAACTTCCATAGACCAAGAAATGCAATTTATCCAACAAGGCACACAACTCACCAAGATTCAGATTCAGAAAATGTTTTCCCCTCTTCCTAAGGCACTCAACGCAATAGAGACCATTTCTTCCTAAGGGGGGATGATTGATCTAGGTGGATATTGGTGGCCACCCACCTATTCCAAATTCCAACTGACTCATCTAGATAGTTTTCATTTAAACACGTTTCTCTGTAGTGGGGACATTTCTTTGTAATTGTGGGTTCTGCACTTACAGGGCTATCATGAATCCTTACACAACATCTAGATGGATATTGGTGGCCTCCCACCTATTCCAACTTTCTTATTTTGGAAGTTCTCATGTCAGTACATCTTTATGTACTTCCAAGGTTGTTTTGGGGATCTAAACAGTGTTTGCTTGGATTTCCACAATCAAATTGTAGATGGAGTTAGATATTGACAAAATAATGCATAGTTCTCACAAAGTCCTTTCCAACGGGCTGTCACATGCCTAAAATGGAGATCGTATGAAAACGTTACGACCCCGGTAAGTTAATGTACTAACTTACCCCAATGGGGCCCACATGACTTTTGGCGCTTCATCTCCTAGGGTTAGGTTTTTGGATGTCTAGGGTTTTGGCATTCATGTTTATCACAAAAATTCCTTCAGAGCCTCACTGTAATCATCTTCTTGTGAATGAGTATAGTTATCACATAGCTTCTCAGACATAAAGCTTCTACCATTCTAGCAAGTCTTACACTCTATATGTTTACAGTCTCTGTACATTTCTTCATTAATAGAAATCATGTATTGTTGTATTTCTCTATTTTTGGAAATTTGTATATGTATTTCATTGTAATATCTTTGCTTCATTTCATTCTAAAAATAATCTGGATCAACCTCTCACTATTATTGTCAACCATTTCACACTTTACTAGTGATGTTCAGCGCATTAGTTTCAATATTTTATATTATGTTGATTCTTTAATACATATGCCATGACTTATTAGGTGGTTTGTCATTTTCTTAAGGCTATTTTGTATAGCACTAGATAGATGTCGCACTATGATATATGGGAGGGAAAACTTCCTATTTGCTTCAGAGTTTTTTTTTTTTTTTGAGAGGTTTCTAGAGACGAGACCTATTTTTGTCCATTGGCCTCCTAGGTCGATGACCAAGGTGAAAATGCACATGTGGGGAGAGATGATTCCCAAGAGGGGCATGCTCGATTTTCAACTAGGATTTCCAAGGAGACACTTCATCTATTATCCAGTGAGAAAGATCATGTTTTTCTAATGGTGTCATGCCATTACACAGGGATGGATTGGCGAGGATGTCCAAACATCCTCTTAATAGTGGTTGAGCCACCAAATCATTGAGGTAAGACATAAATTAATCTTGTACTTTCATTTTATTGTCTTATGTAATTCAAATAAATTTTATTCTAGCATGTTATTTATCGTATTTTATTAAAAATTTTAATGAAATTGTCAACTAATTATTAAATTCTATTATATTTTGTACATGTTGGCACATTTGTTGTGGACATACCTTCTCCCCCAACACCTGATGTAGGTGAGGAGATGGTTGAGGATGCGGCGGGTCAGGGTCCTCAGCTGCATATACCACCTGGCATGTGGCATAGGCCTGATCTCATATATAGGACAGAGGTGTGTGACAGACTGATGGAATTTTTGGTTGGTGTGGGAGTATTCCCTATCCATATGCAAGACATCAATGATGACCCTGATCTCTTGCAGCTTTGTACAACCTTTTCATGTGATATGATGTCTCTTATGCATCATATCGTTGGAGCTATCAGGTTACTAGTAGGAATGAGGGATGGTGTGTCCTCCAGTACTGATGACGTTGAGGGTGGTGATGATGATCATCAGGGTGGTGATGGAAATTATGCTTCAATACCTCATTCTCTCTAGGTGGTGATGTTGATCATGGTGGTGATCATGTCTCTTCTTCTCCAATACCTCCTCCTCCTCCTCCGAGTGGTGATGTTGATTAGGGTGCAGGTGATCATGGCTCTTTTTCTTCAGTACCTCCTCCTCCTCCTTCACCTTGCTCGGATGAGTAGGGTGCATCACCCATTCCTCCACAACATTCTTATCATGAGAGACTACGACCAGATATGTAGTTATATTAGTTATTTGTGTTGTTAACCGGATATGTATATTATAACAACTAATTTACTTGTTCATATATATATGTGTGTGTGTGTGTGTGTGTGTGTGTGTGTGTGTAACATTTTTTTTGTTCATGTTGATGTACTTAATTTATATGTTTATGTTGATGTTGATGTTAGGTCATGTTATATAATTTTCTTCATGAAGTAAATTACTCTTAATTAAGTACTTTATTTTTTAATATATCTAAAATAAAGTACTCATGTCTAAAACAAGTGAAATTAGCAGCAAAGTTGTGTATACCTTCCTTTTAGAAATGTTTTGTTGTATTAACTGTATATAGTACAAAGTATATATTTAAATAGGTTAGATTACAACAATTCTAATTAATTTATTATGTTTTCATTTTTATATTTGAACATGATGAAAATGAAAATACCAATTTTATCATGTTTTTGTAGTTAAGAGGTATTGAAAAGTAAATACTTTATAAAAATGGGTAAAGATAGGTCTTGTGTTATTAATTAAAGTTTGGCCAAGTTAAAAGTAAATCATATTAATCTTCAACCTTACTTTGTATCACAATTTTACAAACTAGTTTACTTGAAAGTACGATGTGAGAATTGGTCCTCATTTCGAGAGTATTGTTTTTGTTCTTAAGTTCATAATGAACAATTAAAAATAGTTATGATAAGCTCAATTATCATTTATAAAATCTTTGTGATATTTTAACTTCCTCTTAATTGTAATTTGGTCATATGTTTTTATATTCCCATAATTAATACAAGTCTCAAAATCTCCAATTCAACATTTATTTACTATACTATAAGGATGCATGAATGTCAAACTTAACCAAGAAACATGTACAAAAACATAAAAATATTTAGAATATTAAATATTTTAATTTGTATGAATTATTCTCTTTAAATAATTTTCTTAAGTGAGTTAATTACATGTATTTAAGTTTTATGTAATTTTTTGATATCCTATATTACAAGTTGTTAATTGTTGTTGTAATTGATATTAAGAATTGAATTAGCTATTAAGAGCTGTAAAATGTATTACCCACAAATAAAAAGAGGGGATAAAGATAGGGGCTAAGGAATAACAAACTATTATGATTTACATGTTTAATTCAATTTTTAATTACATGTTTTTTATTATTATATATTATAAGTAATATAAAATTAATATATAACTTCATATATTATATTTTATTATGTTATAAATAATATATTATATTTATTATATTATTTATATTATATTTATTCATTTATTATATATTATATTATTATATTTATAATATAAAATTAATATATAACATAATATTTTATATTTATTATATTATAATTAATACATAACATAATATAATATACTATATTTATTATATCACATAATATATTATGTATTTGATTTTTGTGTAATATCTTAAGTATATATTACTATATGGGTTTAGAGAGGGACACATGCATTAGTTATTTAAGGACAATGATGTTTTTTTTTTTTTAATCACTTAGTATGTATGAGTTCAAAATTAAAAACTAATACAATATAATATGATATGGTAATGATATGAAATGGTGGGTAACAAAAACACATTTTAAAATTATGATATAAAATATTTGATATTTACAATACAATAATATATTGTTTTTTAAAGTAAAAGTTCAAATTAAAATAGTAAAGTTCAAATATAATCTAGATTTACAATGGAAAAATATTTATATCATTTACACATAACATTTAATTATATCAATGAATAAAAAAATTAATAATATTTCATATGAAATATTAAATACTAAAAACAATATAAATTTAATAATCAAATTATTAAATCCACTATAGATTTGAAAACATAAAAGTAACTAATTAAAGAATAAAAAATGTATAATATATCACTCTATGATGTCATCGCCTGGATTATCTTCCCCATTTGTCATGATAACATTGTTATTCTCAAAAATATTTTTTGATATAGGTTTGTGTCTTAATACAAACCACCAATCCCTATCCAACACATCTAGGTAAAAAAACACTTGGTTGTAGTGTCTCAAGAAAACATAAGGCTCCTTATCTTCATCCCACATCTTTTTAGATTTGATACATACCATCCCACTATCACGATCTTCCTTTACATTATTCCGATCAAAGGTGTCCCACCACTTGCACCTAAAAAAAACACATTGGAAATAAGAGAAGTCCACTCGAATGATCTCTTATATCTTTCCAACGTAACCTAACTTCCCATGTATGGTGTTTTGATCATGGTGGCTAGCGCCACTAGATTGGTCAAACTTGACTTCCACTCCACAGTCTTGTGTCATGTGTCCATCATCGACATCCTTTGTGAAAAAAATGACATCCATATTCCCACATAGATGGGAACAAATGAACCTATAAAAAGTAACAAATCACAGTTTCAATATGTGTCTAATAACCCGACCATTAAAATATAAAATAATACAAATATACTTACAATTCAAATGTGAATTACGAAGTTAAAAATTATGTACACAAAGATATTCTTGTCGAGTTTCTGCAACCAATCCCTATGTTTAGTGCATCCTCTTCTTCATGCAGGTAACAACCGAATGCACCATATTTCTCTCTGACTTTGTCAACAACCCAATTATTGGGGCATATGATTGGCATATTTTCTTTTAAATGATCAGGATAAGGCATGCTTTTACCATTCAACCATCTAAATTATTTCCTGTCACTTTCCCATTTCTTCATCTTATGTTCATATAATGCGACCCACAGTTGTGTTTCCTTCAAATTGTAAAGAATGAATTTATTGATGGCATCAATTTCTAAATTCACTGATGTATTCATGAAATCAAACTAACATACAATACATATGAGATCATGAAAAAATACATTATGAAGTTTTGTGTGAATAGTCACTGTGTAGAAATTTGACAAACGATAAGAAGTCACTTACTCTTTATCAAGCACCCTTTTCCATTCATTTAGAGAAGCTCTTGTTCTCTTTTTTCTTCATCCCTTTCGTCATCCCAAATCACTACACTCTGTGTGTTTTTGATCTACTTGATGCACTCACTGGAATAATAGAAAGACTCATATTATAAGTACCCCTCTTCCATAGACACCTCGGGTTTTTCCATTTGACGAGAAAATCCTTTAATTTTCTTCATGTACTTCTCCAAAAAAAACATCCAACAATAAGAGACCACCCAAACTAATTCAACCTCATCTACTAGGTGAATTATAACATGAACCTGCAAGTCCATGAAAAACAACGGTAGTTCCTTCTCAAACATACAAACAATCTCATATATTTGTTGATGCCACCTTGGAATGCTAGCCATATGAATCTCCTTTGATGTGATCCAACATACACATGTAGATAATTTAGATATGAAATTCCTTAGGTTCTAGGGGAATTCATGGTTCACACACCCATGCACAAGTAGAGGATAATGATGCTACAAAGTAAACACATACAAAATTAATTATGTTTTATCTCAGGGCATAAAAATAAAAATTACAAATAATAAAATCATATTTTTGACATATGTTGTACCTTTATAAGGTTCAAATGGTCATGTTATTTCAACCCCGACATATGGTCATGATGCACAGTCAAGCAACTTCGGAGGGAATACCCATATAAACAATGCACCTTCACACCCAATATAACTTCCTTTTCCAAACAAATATCTTCTTTATTCAAAATCCATGGGACATCACCTTCTTTGAAAGACCAAGAGGTACCAACCTCTCTACTTTCTTGTCTTGGCCAATGTTTCTTTTTAGGTTTTGAAGAAATAATATCTCTCCTCACAACCAATGTGTCACTTTCTTTCTATGATATGTGCTTCCATAATAAAGATGAAACATTTTTAAATATATGCATGGGATATAGTAAGTGGGAAATCATAATATGCTCTCAATATGGGAGCTCATAAAAGATAGATTTCATTTTCATCCCAATGGGAAATTTCTCAACATAGGTGTCGAAGAATTATGGATCATTGAAAATAGGATCCCCATTTGAATCGAACATTTATGTAATCTCCTTCTCCTTATGTCTCTCATATGCTCTAAGCCATTCTATTGGTGTCATTATTGCAGACATTTGGGTTCTCTTTGGTTTACCATTGAAAATGAATGTTTCTATTCTATAAGGGTGCTCTTCTAGGAGGAATACCCTCGAGTAGTCATACATTGGCTTTCGTAGGTGGTTGGACCACCTAGACTTCAAAGAAGGTCCACAACATTTACATCTATGATATCCTTTAGTTACAAGACCTGCGAAATTATTGTATACATAGCATGTTATCATTTAAGAATAAAATGCCAATCACCATGAATTAAATATGTAAATAAATATGGTTACATATATAAACAAATCAATAAACATGTTAATTACCAGAGAAAACTCCTAATCCTAGATAATCATGTGTGGTGTAAGCACATATTCCATACAATGTAAAAATCCTCCATGTTTTGATGGGTCTTGATACATCTTATACATGTATCCCTTCCCATAATTCCTTAAATTCATCTACCAATGGTTGTAGGTAGACGCCCATATTCTTCACTTGTCGTCTAACAGGGACTATAAGAGCCAACATAAGATGTTCATTCTTCACAGAAAACCATGGGGCGATATTTTTATTGATCACTACTACATGAAAAATATAATAGTTGGTGTTTTGGAGGGAATATGTGTTCATGCCATTCATTGCTATGCTAAGTTGTAGACTTCATACCTCATCCTTGAATTTTTCTAGCCATTTATCCTCTATATGCTTCATCACTATTCTATCTGTTGGGGTTCAGATAACCACTGACTCACTTCTGTGTGAGGCATGCCATCCCTGCAACATAACTAATTCTTTGCAATGAAAGAGCCTTTGAATCCTTGGGATTATAGGCATGTGATTCAATATCTTATGAGGAGGACCATGTGATTTACCATTTTTATTTGATTTATGGTACATGTCATGCCCAAATTTTGGACATATCTCTTTGTATGCATATTCTCTTGTATATAGAATACAATCATTCAAACATGCATGATATGATATATACTCAACACCCAACATTTTCAAAAACTACTTTTCTTCTTCGCAGCTACCGGGAAAAATATTATCACTAGGAATAACCTTATCTTTCAATAACCTACAGTTAGTGGGAAATAGAAATGTACAAGGTCATTTAACATTTATAAATGAAACCATGTCTAAGGTTGATTGTGTGACAATATTTCTCAAAATTAATATAAGGCACTTTCTGGTCAACTACCTCAATATTATCGAGAAACATGTGTTTGACATGCATAACTTTGATTTCACATTGTACAGTAACAATGTTGTCCCAAGCTGGGTAGACTTTGACTGGGAATTAGGTCCAAAGAGAGGGGTGGTGGAAGCATATTTCAATCTTTCAAAAATCGTATCACTTATATGAGAATCATCCACTAGCTCGTCATTCTAGAATGTCTCTAACAAGATTGTCTCCATGGTAGTCGTATCTCATGATTAATCATCCATACCAAAATATTTTTTATTGTCTCCATTTCCAACTTCTGAAGAACTATTATTGTTGTAGTCATTCCTAATTTGTGAATCTCGACGTAGTGGGAATTAAATAGGTGGTTGATTCAACCATTCTTGGTACAATTCCTATCCAAGTTATTCTCTCATTGCATCCTTCTCTTAGGTTGACATTGTTATGCGGTGCAACAAACGATGGTAGGTAGGTCGCTCATCATCAAAATCCTAATTTCAAAAATATTGAACATTTGTACATCGATAATATTAGTAAGGCCATTGCAATAATTTGTTTGTTCAAATTACATTATACCAAACAATTATTACCATCGTCAACCTAGGATTGTGGCTCGAAGATGGAATGTCATAATTGGCATGGTAAAGAGGATGTCCATTTTCATTTACCAACTGCTTGCAGTATGTTTCTCTTGATAAGACCTTCTGACGTTTTTGAACCGCTACTGGAATATTTCATACATCTAAACTCAATTTTCTAAATCAGGATCTTGCAAATTTGGATACATTTTTATTCATATTGACATGGATAAAAAAATTCAATCAGATAATCGAAACATAAATAAAATAAGTTAAACTTACTAGAGATGGAAAAGGAGAACTCCACGATGAACTTTGAGCAATATGGAATGGGCCAGAATTTCAAGAATTGGCAATTTGATCATATTATAAGGTTTTAACTTTGCATTTGAACAAAATTAGAAATAAATTTTTATGTACATATCTAAAATAAATTTCGAGGACCATACCACAATCTAAGTTTGAATATAGTTTTGAAACCATTTTTTAAGAATAAGGCGACATAAAATGTAAAATGTATACTGAAGTATTGTAAGCCATGTGAATTCATCCTAAAAGATAATTTGAGATGAATGTACTATTTATGTGGAAACAAAAGTTCAAATAACTTTAAAAAGATCCCATTTTTCTTATAAACCACAAACGTACTAGTGTGCATATTAATAATAAGCACTCGTGCGTTGAAAAATTAACCACAATGTGTTTCAAGATTTTGTTAATAAAAAACATTATATGTTATCGGTGCATCATATAATATGGATGCACCGATGTGTAATGTAATATGGAACCACCAGTGTGTCTTACATAAATGCACCAGCATGCCAAACAAAATAAAAAAAATAAAAGTGTGATTTTTTTTAAACAATTAAAAAAAGAGTAGGAATCGAATTTCATGAAGTCCTTTAAATACTAAAAAGATATTCACTATTTCATTATTTTGCAAAAACTTGTAGGGGAGAGACTTGCAAGAGAGACATACGGAGGAACACTGTGGAGGACCATAATACTTTGGAACCACAATATAATTCAGAATATGATAATTTGAAGGGTATGGTGATTCACTCTAAGCCCTTTTCATAAAGTTTTTTAAATGTTTTCATTATTTTTACAAACTTTACAGGAGAGAGATTTGGAAGATAGACATATTGGGGAGCATTATGGAGCAGGAAATACTTTGGAACAACATAAATATTCAACAAATGAGGATTTGAAGGGTATGGTGATTCACTCAAAACCCTACAGAGTAAAACATTTAAATTTTATTGTTGATTTTGATAATAATTTTTTTTACAAATTGTATTCCTATTTGAACTTTAATTAAAATTAAAGAAAAAAATTCATACTTACCTTAAACCCTTGTTTTTTTTTTGCTGATGTGAATGAAAAATTTCACCCTAGGGTTTAACTCCCTCTATCATTTCAGAATTAGGGATTTTCATTTTAGGCATTTTAGATCTAATCGGTTTTTTTATATATATACAAGTGTTTGGCATGTGATGCAAAGGGACAAATTATTGCATCGGATCCCAAACACACAGTTGTCCCTCTGAATAGTTTTTTTAAACGGTTTCTAATTTTCCGGTGTGCCATTTTGACATAAACACACTAGTGTGTTTATGTCTAAGGAGCACCGATAAAGACAAATTAAAAAATAATGGTGCAAACAAAAGTATCGTTGATGTTTTATCATCTAAACAACACAGAAAATGTTATCACATAATTTTTAAAAATTTTCTTCTCATCAGTGTGTAATTTTTCTATTGTTTTTTTATGAATGTTTATTTTTTTCTACTGTAGTCACTGTGATGTCTTCTATATATCGCACTGTTGTAATTCAAAAAAAAAAAAGTATCTTGTGTGTTTTTTTTTATTGAACGCACTAGTGCGTTTTATTTAGAAACACACTGGTGCATTTTATTTAGAAATGCATTGGTGCTTTGTATTTAAAAAGCGCACCGATTACAATGATTTTATTTTTGCTAAAATTTTATGATTTATTTATAAAATATATTTAATATTTTGTGTATTGAATGGTACAGGTTGTATATTCATAAAAATATGAGTGAGAAGAGTTCAAATAAGAAAATGTATGGCCGACACAGATGACACATCCGAAAAAACATAAAAGGCAAGTTCTATGTAAATTCTATACAAAATTAATATGGTTGAACTATATGTAAGTTTAACAAATATGTATTGGTTAGTGTGTATCATGCAGGGCCACAAAATGAGGGAGATCGATAATATTATTTCCAATCTAAGTGCAGAAGAGAGTTAAATCTTGAAGAAAAAAATTGCAGAGGGATGAATCAGGTGAATGAAAAAATATTATTCAAGATGATTTTTTTTTAATTTTCATTAATAATATACTTAGGAATATTAGATGACATGTTTCAAACAATATATTAATTCACATATGTTTAAAGTTCTATAGGCATGAACAACGAGGGAACAAAATGTCATCCTAACAAAACAAAATTAATTAACATAGAAGATGTAAATGATGATGAATTGGTCTTTAGCTCATTTGGAGTGGTGTTGGAGATTAATCAAAAGGGGAATTTTTTTTACATAATTATGAGGGATATAGTGGAACGAATGTATAGACGTACTTTCCACTTACAATATAGAAATAAATCCAATGATTCCAAGAACCAAGTTATATATAAACTACAAGAAGCATTTTAGGAGCAATGGTCAATGAGACATGTCAAACTTGTAATAGCAAAAACATACAACAACAAAAAAGAATCATTCAAAAAGTAATATTCCTAAAAACACTTTTTTAGAATATATATATATATATATATATATATATATATATATATATATATATATATATATAACAAAATATTCATTTATTAATATATCAATTTTGTGATATTTAGTTTTCTTATATCAATATAAAAATACTTTATTGTTATGTTATTTTTTCAGAAAAATGATGAAAATCCCATAGGACCAATGAGCTAATATTTGAAATATGCCAATAGGAATGTCCAAAAAAGTGTACAAGGAGATGGTCAAAGAAATGGACATAATTGCATCACGTGAGGAGCTATCTCAAAAACAATGTGCTTCAAATGCATGTAATCATTGAATTTTTCTATTAGGTACAAATAATTAATATATAATTAAATATTAATTTTCAAATATTCTCTTACAGAAAAGAAAAGAAATGGAACTCACTCTGAACATAAAACTAGACAACAAGGAAGAAAAGGGTTGATAGCAAAGTTTGTGAGTAATTGTTATTTCCTTATAACAACTTGAGGTTTTTTTTATGTATATTTTAAGTTGTTTTACAACAACCATCCTTGAATGTCTTCAAACAGGTGCTAACATACAAAGAAGAGCCATCATAAAAATTGACTGACATTGGGTTAATTAAGGTTTGTGATTATATCTTGGCATATAAAAAATTAATTGTGGAAGTTGTAAGTATAATCTATGTTTTTTTACTTCTATCATTTTATAATTAATGAAATGAAAATAATACTTTGTATTAAATATATAATTTATTATGGGGTATAAAACTTGTAGGAAACAAAGTATGGAACTGATCCAAGAGAAGAATTGTTGAAGCAAGGCATGATAATTGATTTTGAACATATGTGTATAATTCATGAGTCAATTATTTCTTTGCAGGTACGTCACTTTTCAATTTACATTCATGTATACTATTTATTTCAATTGTCATTATTCTCACCAATGTAGATGGACTCATTACAACTTATTTTTATGTTTGTAGATGGAACTTGAAGAAGATAAAAAATTAGAGGAAATCAACCAAACATTCAACAAAATAACCCAAGGCATGGAAGTAGCTCGAGCACTAACAACAGTGCTAGTGAAGAATGATGACCAATATATTTGGATATCAATGCATGCTGCAATTGTATTTTTTTGAAATAATTGTCTGTGAAAATCAAACATTTTTTTTTAATGTACTGGACATAGTGTCCCAATTGAAATACAATGGATTACCAATAAGTGTCCCATTTTGTATGACAAAGACCCTCTTATTCATGTAATAAAATATGTTTTAATTTATTCTATTGCATTGTCCATTGTCACTGTGAAATGTTACATCGTTGATTAAATATATGGATGAATAAATATTATAAGGAAGAGATGAAAAATATGATGATATAAAAAATTAATCCAAATATCATATCCAAATTCACTATTCAAAATATAAGATATATGTAATTGTTTTTATAAATAATGGAATTAAAAAATAACAATAATTTCACTATCACAGGTCAATGTTTCTCGGTGTATTTTAATTATTAATATCATTTCCATGTTTAATATTAAAACACATCGGTGTGTTTCATAATAAATGTGCATTGGTTCTTTTATGTAATCAATTATCATTGGTTTAAATATATATTTAATACCACAAAATTATATTAAAAAAATTGCCTTCGGTGCGTTAAGTGTATACGAAGCACCGATGCTTCCTATTTTTAATGCATCAGGGAGGTTTTTCCAGGTAACGCATTGGTGCATATTATTTTATATAGGATTGATGCCTTATTAATAGTGCACTAGTGCATTTTAAGTAGAAATACCCGATGCTTAATTATTTTTAACTCTCCCTATGTATTTTACTATTAAAGCCCCATTGTTTATAAGACAAATGTCTTGGTGCTTAAATATTTTACTGCCCTGGTGCTTGAATATTTTACTACCCCAGTGCTTGAATTTAAGTGTACAAGACCATTACAGTACGCGTATGTACGCACCAGTGATTGTACCTCATAAAAAAAAAATTATTTGTAAACATCTTCTAACACATCTGGGCGCCCATATTGTTTTAGCTAATATCAAGTTCAGTTAAAGTATCTGCAAAAACATCTACTATAAAAAAAAATGTTGTAGCGGAGGTTTTTTCGATTTTTTTTTCCAATTTTGTAATACTAAAAACCTCTGTTATAACCTTCGCTAAAAGTTTTTTGCCTTGTAGTGATATTCATCTTTTCATCCTTGACAAGCCCCACATACTTTAACAATCCCAAGAACTTCTTTTCATATTCTTTTATGGTCATGCTCCCTAACTTGATTTCAATGAAATATTGCATCTTCGTGTCATAATAGTTCTCTAAGAGATACTCCTTTTCAAAATATTTATTGAACTTCTTCCAAGTGATCCTACTCTCATTAATGTGCTCAACTTGATTCAACTGATCACAACATATAACAACTTTTCCATACAAATGGCATGTAACAATTTTGGCTTCTAGGTTAGATGAGTAGTTGTGAAATTGAATATACTTCCAGATTTCGAGAAAACAAGATTCATAATCATCTTCCCTTTCTCTTTCACCATCAAAGGATGGTGGATTAATCTTTCGAAGATCTCCTTGCAAACCATCCATCTCATATCTTCTTCTTTGGTGCCTAATGTGATACACTTATAGACTACTTTTTGAATCCGCATATGCATAAGACTTCCTAGATGAGTGATGTATATGATTTCTACTAGCACTTCTTAAGTGAGTGGATCTTTTATAGTTTTCTCTCCCTTCATGATGTCTACCTTCTTCCTCATGTCTTGAGCCTAATTCATTACTTCCTCGTCTCTGTAATTGATTTAGGATTTGCATAATTTGAGAATTTATTTGATTCTTCTCTCTCATCATATTATCATTCTCAGCTATGTAACTCTGCACTTCCATTATGATACTTCTCATAGTATCTACCAACTCTATTGGTTATACTATGCTCCTATGTCCATTAGATTCTATATCATCACTACCCACAATGGTATTTTGACCTTTAGTTTCTCTTGCGTGACTGTGGTATCTCTGTGTATCCTTCATGACCATGGTATCAAATTTCTAGGATTAAATTTATCTTCTTATACCTTTAATTCTGAAAAATGTGCAAGAACCCATTTTTGTTATAATTATACATATCATACACATTTGTCAATTAATGCTACAAGTGCTTCTTCTTCTCAAATTATGAAGACTTATATCCAATTTTTTCAAATTATAATAATCCAAAGTTACTATCCTCTGCATTATCTTTCCTGTGATTATTATGCACCTTGTTATAATATTTTATTTGGAATTTATGGCTTCCTGAAAAAGCCATTTTTACCCCATTTGTAACACTTTCTCCACTAGTGCAATTTTACTAAAAGACCAACTTCTACCAACTACAGAAGAAAATATATCAAGAACCGAGAAAACATTTGTATTGGGAACTGATAAAACTCATTATGATGAACTCACAACAACCATAATATTATCCATATGTCACTTCAATGTTATTATATAACAATACAAAATCTACAACTTTGTCCTTTTCATATTTTTTCTCAACTTGGAATTTTTGGAAAAACTAGTTATCTCTCAATCTGTACACTTATGGAAAATTTTCAAAACACCAAAGTTTTCGATCTTTATGATTATGAAAAATGTTGAATATATAAATTTTTCCAGTTTTGTGATCTGGGATCTCTTTTCCTCTGAAAATCCAAAACATCCCCAAAAACGTGGCCTGGAGTAGTGGATTTTGGCCTATTTCATCATGCCCTTTCCAAACCCCTTAGAGTTTACTCAATTCCTTCATGGTTTATCTCTATGTATGATTTTTGGACTCTTTATAAGAATCTCAACTTAATCTGGATCGTTGTTGTTGATCTAGACCCAGATCTTTAAAACCCACTATTTTGTAATTTATCACAAATCTGATCAGAAATGGATAGTGACCCTCTATGCCACTTTTTTATACCTCCTCTCTATGGATAAAACCCATAAGTTTCATCTCAATCTGACTTAATCTTCTCTCATTATGGTCAAAATATGAAAATGCCTCCAGACTTTGTTTTTAGTTTTGAAACCGTGGAACAATTTTGCCTACATGGAAGTTTTTTGACATGGCTATTAATGTGACAGTATGGGTCCATGTGGAATATTGAGGGGATTCCATGTCACCCTCTTCATCAACCTTTCCTTCCCCATCATCCTACTATCATCCTCCCTTTACCTTTTAATGCAAAAATAATCAAATATTATTAAACACGGGACCCACCCGGATCGAATGCCACATGGCACCACCATAGTGGACCATTTCACCGGTGGGTCCCCTCTTCACTTTCAACATCCACCTAGTGAAAAATGCATAGGCTACGAGGATTGGTGGGTCCCATCTCACATCTTTCCCATGGCACATGAATAACTTGCACGTCCTCCAAATTTGACGGTTGAGATTTGGTGAGATCAATGGTGGAGAGGCCATGTCCCATATCGAAATTTCCCAAGGTTTAACAAAATCCTTGGGTTACAATAGTGGTTTTCCCATTCTATGTGGCATGATCTAAATGGTGTCACATGGTACAAGGCCAGAAAACAAAACTGCTTCACCCCCATGCGACAATGGTTTATGGTATTGACTAAACCACCCTACACACATAACTCCCACGTCATCTACCACAGTGCCACCTATTGCCATTGTTGACCTACCACCATGGAAATCCATTCCACCTCTACCAAATCATTGCCACGTGGCCTCCACTTCATGCTGACATCATGTACAAAAACAAATACCCAATTTTTTGCAAATTTCATAACTGTTTTTGAAATTTTCAAAAATGCCTTATTTCAAAATTTTAACCAGAGCCACCATGAAATTATACAATCAATATTCCCTCAATCAATTTCAATTCTACAAAAATCCAAATGTTTCTATCCTTGACATCTCGAAGTTACTCATAGCTCGACCTCTATGAAAATCACAAAGTTTTGACCTATAAATCAACCCATATGGCCAAGGGTTGCAAACCTCACTCTTATACCAATCTATGACATTCGTAGACCACCAGTCTAGGTCACATCAGTGTGAAAAAATCTGATTACCAAAATGTAATGCACCCACTGCCTGGATACCTCTAAATTCTCCTTCTAGGGAAAAAACAAATTCGGTTACTAATCTTTATTCATCAAGAAACATGCTACCATCACATGCAATAATCAAGAAGCATGATAAACTTTAAAGGAAAATACCAACATGCCTTGCAAAACAATAAAAACAAGCATGCACAATGTAAATACATCTCAGAGATAATAAATACAAAATGGAATATGAATTGCACAAGAAACATAGAGAGAAATTATCTTTTCAAGTAGTCATTCACCAACTGGCTACAAACGTCAGAAGTTCCACCCAACCATAGGAATTATTGTTCCAAATATCAGCAATAGGTCACCCCCGATCCAGGGATATGAATACACAAGGATGGTTCCTAGATCAATTCTAACACATAACCAACTACCAAGATCTCATAGTTTTCCCAACCACACATCAAGCCTAATTTACCAGCTTTATTCCTCTTCATCCTGCACAACCCAAAGAAATGAACTACTTTCTATGCAATGCAGTCCCTTAGGTTGTTCCACTTCTTTTACATGTCTCCAGTGCTATTGGTAAGTAATATGAATGCTATAAACTCCAAGGATTCTCAGTTGTGAACAATTCTCTCTCAACTACCATTATTCTCATGCACACAGGCACCCATTCCCTCCTAGAATAATCAATAATTACCAACAACCAACCAACAATGGCTCTTTTACCCCCATAGTTTGTTTCCCATGCCCAACCAAAAACAATAATGGTTGAGGAACAATCAACAATGAATGGTGAACAATGAAAATGAGTGATTAACCCCAAAACAATCCAAAAAATGAGGTTTATATACTTACATGCAATAAAGAACCACGTGGCATTCCCAAAAAATCTTATTTAACCACTTTTCCTCACTAATACCAAGATGGGTGAATGACAATAATAATAAGAGGATTATTCCATTTGTCCCCCTCTCTCATGAAATCATAGCCCCTATCTCTATCATTGTCTGTCGTGTAGCCATTGATGTATTTTATTAATTATATTCAAAACATTACATTTCTAAGCACTTTGGCCTTTAAACTTTATAAGCACTCCGACCTAAGATACTTTCTCACCAACTAAATATCATATGTCAAAAATACATTATAAATTTGGGGACTCAAAACTGGGGTATTGCACTCTCGAATGCATTAACTTTAAATAATATCTATGGAAATGTTAGATAGGTTTCCCATGGTGAACTTGTATTTTGCATAGTAGATAACCAATCATATTCATTGTTTGTGGTCATACATATTTGGTACATAACCCAACTTGAGGAACTTTGTGATTTATGTGAAATAACCATGATCTGCTTCCACCCAAAATAGATTTAGATGTGGGAATTCATCCAGAGTATCCATAGTTTCCACATCTCTACCCACAAGAATGTGGGAAGAGTTGCAACATCTACAACTATTCCCACTAGCCTATGGGAAGAGTTGTCACATATATTCCCATAGGCCTATGGGTAGAGTTGTCATGTGGGAAGAGTTGTAGCATGGCATATCTACCCATAAGTATATGGGAAGAGTTACCACATATCTACCCACGGGCTTGTGGTAAGAGTTGTAGCATCTACAACTTTGCCCATAGGCCTATGGGTAGATATGTGGCAACTCTTCCCATACACATGTGGGTAGAGTTACCATGCTACAACTCTGGCCACATGAAAAATTTACCCAATCTACAACTCTTCCCCTAGGCCTTTGGGTAGATTTTCCATAGTAGAGAACTTAGATAACTAAATTTCGAGATATATACAAGCATCAGCATGAATTTCCATTAGTTCACTTTCTACGTTTTTGGTCTCTCCATTTACAAGGTAGACTTTGCCTCTTTTTCACAACATCCACTTTAATGTTTGAAAATGAAAATCTAGATATGTAGAGAGGTGTAAAATTATCTAATACACCCTTAGAAACTTGAATCACTAAAATTGTAGGTGTGTAAATACCTCAGCATGCATATAAGTGAAACCTGGCATGCATTTATGCAAAAATTACAGTTTAAAAGAAAATTAAGTATTTTTCTCAATCAGGTATTCCATTTTAGTATTTATAGAGTCTCATACATGTTGATATGTCCGTTTATTTATTTAATTATTATTCAGTCGTATATCTTTGTATTCTTCGATGATTATGTAGGTCTTCAAAATGGAAACGAAACTAACAACTAGCATATGTGTGATGTGGTTGTACAAGCTCTTGCCTCATCAAACTCATGGACGCAGGTAGTTAGTACTCATTTTCTATTTTAGTTAGTGTCTCTACACATTTTCCAAAAATTCATGTATATTTCAACCCCTTACCAAATTATTTTTCAAGGTTTACAATTGTTGGATGTAGGCCTAGCTAGGAAGAAGGGCTATATTTGGAGGAAAAACATGCAGAAGACAGCTGGAAGGAAAAATAACATGTGTAAGAAAAGAAGGCAAAGTGCACATGAAAGGAAGACCTAAAGACACTAGGGTTACAGTTTTTGGTAATGCATTATAATGGTTGGTGAGCCAAGGATATAAATAAGTAGTACTTAGTGTTACAGGAAAATCCCCCTGCGGACAAGTGGATTTCCTCTTGAACACTAAATATATAAGATCAATATAGAAAGGTGCTAGCTTTGGTCACTGGCATCCTTTTAAACTTAGCTAAGTCAATCAAATAGAGAAAAGGAAGAATAATGTACCTTTTTGTCGATGTTTTTCCTTGCCGAGTCCAATTTGAGTCTTGATCCCCAAGCTCTTCAACAAGTCCTGCAATCCAATAACAACAAAGACAAAAAAAATTCCTATTCTACAATGATTAATCCAAATCTATATCTATCTATCAAAGACAAGTTCATGTAGGCATACACAACCTTGAAAGAAACAGGCCAAGCACATGTATTAATGAGAACTATATAGCAATACTTACAGACCTTTGATGAAGTTGAAACAACCTCTTCTAGCTCTCCTTGTCGAACCCCTTGCTCAAATAATCCAAAATCAAAATGAATATTCTCTATTGATTATCTCCCTTATGAGATCATAAGTTTGATGCCTTCAATGTCCTCTAATACCACTTCTCATGAGATCATAAGTTAGGTATCTCTCAAACTCCCTATATACCTTTCACCATGAGAAGGCCTCCTTATATAAGCTTGGAGAGACCCAACCACCTTAGATATTCTTGGGATAGGTTGAGGATCCTTCTCCATCAGTTGTGGATATTCTCTAAGATCCATCCTTGACCTCAGATTCGAATCCAACCAACTCCAGAGATGAGGGGGATTTTTCCCTGATTTTCCTCAACATCCCAAGATTTCCTCAAACAGCCCAATGCTCCTCCAGAATGGGGCACAAAGTGTTTAAACGCTCCCCCAAAGGAGGGCAAGGAGTGTTGGTACTCCCTGACAGTAGGTAGGGGAGCGCTGCCAAAAATTTCCTTAAAAAATCCCAGTGCTCCCCCAGAAGGGTGCACAAAGTGCTAGAACGCTCCCCCAAAGAAGGTCAAGGAGCGTTGGCACTGCCTGACAATGGGTAGGGGAGTGTTGGCCTTCAAAATTCAGTTTTAAGTGGCTTTTTTCATGGAGAAAGATTTGTACTCTTCATCAAATTATGTCGTCTTCTTTAACCAGTCTCTGAGAGTGTCTTCAAGTGTTCCTTGTGATTTCGTTCGAGACACGACATGGGAAAGATGAATGTATGATGTCTGCGACACTTGCGACACTTGCGGCCAAAATGCGACACTTTCAACACTTGTAATGACGACAACAGGTCATCATCGAAATTATTAATTTTGATGTGTAACACTTAGGCAATGAAAAATAACACAGTATGTATGTGAGAGAGGGGAGAGAGAGGACTCACACAGAGGGACAGGAAGAGAGAGAATTGTAAGATCTATATGAATAATTCAGTTGGTGAGCTAAGGAAATAGTGAGTGACTTGATCATGAGGGTTAGATCACAGGCTGAGGATCCTGGTGTGATCTAGTCAGCCTCACATGGATCTAGGAGCTTGTGGGAAAGAGGGAGAACTAAGATTGTAACCATGTGTGGCGTGGAATATTTCTAAACTATAATAAAATCTTGAGAGCCAGATATTTGTGGAAGTATCCCAGGTGTGTTGAACCATGATAACACTGTGTTATGTGAATGAATGAATGCATGTTTATGTCTAATTAGTAGATGAATTTTAGATGAATGAAGTAACTAAGTATATTTGGTATTCCACATGCATGCATAGAATGAATTCTATAACTAGATATGGGATTGAATGAATAAATTTTACAATGCACAACCACAAATATTGATCCATCTTAGGTTGCAAACACCTGAGTATCACAACCACCCATAGAACTATCTCAGATGAGACTATGAAGTACACTTTGTGTATTGCGCTGCCTTCTGGTTTAACAGAGGGGTCGATAGTGTTTAAGGGATTTTGTTGGGAATCTTACTAAATATGAACTAGGTTCAATCTATGATGGTCAATTAAAATCAGGATACCCCATAAGGAATCCTTAAGACCAATATAAGAGTAGATAATGAAAAACCAAAAAATGGTTTGCCGGCTGTGTGGAAGAAAATGGGATTGAGTATATGATATTTGTGGAGGACGCATCAGAAGAAGGTCAAACTAGATCACAAGATCTTGAGGAGAATGAGAATCTGAAAAGGGATGTTGAGACCATGGAATCCCACGAACGTGGAGATATAGAGTTGGTTGAACACAAAGGAGATAGAGTTTTCACAGAAAGATAACAGAAACCTAAAGTTGACATTGCGCAAATATCTGGACAAGTATGTATTCACCGACTTGCATGAAGTATTTTTCTGTGATTTCCCACACAAATTGCAGGAGTGGATAAAAATATTGAAATACAACCATCCTATGAATTGGATTAGAGATCTAGAGTGGAATCCTGAAGATATCACGCAACTACAATGAGTTGATAATAAGTTTATGTGCGCAGTATATTTCAGGTTAGACAACATTGTTGTCGGATTTCTCATAGAGTTTGCAATAGATATAGAAAAGTTGTACAATGAGGCTAAACAAGATTCTTGAAGGGACCTCGAGGTAGGTACATCATATCATTATATACTTCCATTAAGATATTACTATATAACAAAGGTGTAATGATGATGGAGTCAGACAACTAAACTTCCCTACGTGCATGGAAGAAGGGGGGAAGCACTGACAGGAAAAGGGGAGATGGAAGGAGAAGGGGATAAAGGAAAGAAGGAGGAGACCTTGGACCTAATTATTATGTATGAAGACCAAATCATGCATATCATGGAAATATATGGAAAGACACGCAGTGGAGTACCCTACCAGTATAAGGTAAACACCAAGAAAAGATCCGTAGCCACGAGGGAAGGTTTGGCAAGTGATGAAGAGGAGGTAGAGGATCTCTGGGCTATGGAGCAGATTGAGGAAATCTTGTGCACAACATATGAGAGGAATATGAGAGGTCCAAAACCAGAAATACAAAGAAGCACTCCTATCCATAACAGTGTCAATGTGGAACCCATAAATCCATGTGTGACTAATACACTCAGAAGAACACCACCAATTAGACAACCGAATTTTGGGAGAAGGAAGACAACATGAAGTACATCTACACAAGGAACAACAACTGGGAGAGCTAGTTCAGGAAGCAGTAGTCAAGTATCTACACCGCACAGAGGTAGTATTTCAAAATTCAGAATGGCAGGACATGATCCAACCATCAAGTTACCAGAATTCAAAGGAGAGGCGTCGGAGGACCCGAAGAAGCACCTTTTTATCTATGAGAAGATTTGGGAAGAAAAAACGATCGCAGACGAGGACACTAAAATTGCATGGTTAAATATCACGCACTGGATTGGTACATGGTTTTAGCTACAAACAGTCAGCCAGGGACAACCAAAATGATTGGAGATATCAAGAAGTTGCTAATAAATGAGTTCCAAAAGCCTATTTTAGAGGATCAATACATGAACGAGATGATAGAGGTTGGACATAAACCAAGAGAATCTATATGGTAAATTTACCAGAGATTCAAACGATTGAAGGGAAAGCTAAAATACGTCATGAGAGATATGCAGCATAGGCACATGTTCGTCAAATCACTACTACCACACTAGAAGTATCTGTTGTGACAACATAACTTGCAGGTGAAGGCAGAGGCTTTACAAGAAGCCCTACAACTGGAAGATAACCAATATCAGAAGACAAATCCATCCATAGAGGAGCTGAAGGAGGACCTGAAGAACTTAACATTCCAACTAAACTAGAACAAGGGTGAGGACAAAAGAGAAGTCGTTTGGTGTACCACATGTAGGACAGAAGGACACCATAAGAATGAATGTCCAACATTCACACAGTACATGGTAGTAGGAATTCCATAACCATTATCAACATGAATACTTTGGTGCGAGATATTTAAGGAATAGGGTCATGATGCATACCACTTCCCAATGATGCATAAGTACCAGACATTACCAAATAGCTTGTATTGCAACTTTTGCAAGTCAATAGGTGATGATGACAAATATTGTAGAACCATGGACTTGATGAGGGAAAGAACATCAAATTCATATAGGGTGCAGGAATAAATGATGATCGAGCAAGCTACACCTCAGTATAACTAAGTACCAACCTTGTACAACACTGCACAATAGTAGTATAACACTGCGAAACAACCATATAACACTGCGTAGCCATAGTATAATACCGTGTAGCCACACTATAATATCACGCAGTATAACCAGGCGCCTTAGTATAACTCTCTATGAGGGGAATGACCTGGCTATATAGGGGGGGTAGAGAAAGAGGAGGATTTGGAAGAGGTAGAGGACCAGTGGTATGCCACAATTGTCAACAACTAGGACACTGCACAAGAGAATGTTCACTTCCACCAGCGACCTGTATGTATTTTCGTGCACCATATCATGACATGGAAGAATTCCAGACACTATTAGGGAAGATCCAAGAGAAGAGAAATCATAATAATCAGAATGTTCATTGGATTTTGGCAAAAGCGAGGGATGAATGGAGAAACATCAACATAGTTACACAGGGAGGAGATAAAATAGGTACCGACGCAGTACGACAAGAGCCAGCACAACATCAATGGGTGAAGAGGAATGTCAAACCAAGGAATTAGTTTGACATGTCAAATGAAAAGGAGATATTCAAGCAAGCCAGACAAGAATTTATGAAGCCAACAATTGCATCGACATCAACTGCGCAGCATAATAAGGAAGTACCAGAGTACAACATGCCTCCATCATGGGATCACACCAAAGAAACACATCCCATGGGACAAGTATGATTAAAGGTTTTTTGCAATGTTGTGTTAGACTACTAAATGATCCATCATCTATTAAAGTATTACACAATATTCTATAAATATGTAGCATAGAAGAAGAAGTAAATCTAGAACATAAAACAGTCAATCGCCTACATACAAGGAGGAGAACAAGTAGGGAATTCAGGATGAATGCCAACATTGAAGATTTCAACATGGGAGATATTATACTAGATTTAGGATCCAAAGTTAATGTATTATCCAATAAGACATGGAAATGTATGGGAGAACCCACATTAGGATATTCACTTGTTCAGCTGAAGCTAGGAAATCAACACAGAGTTCTACCAATTGGAAGACTAAAAGGAGTAATAGTAGACCTAGATGGAGTATGGACTAAAGCTGACATCGAAGTAATAGAGATAGTGGATGGCACAACACCTTATCTGGAATTGATGGGTTTGGATTGGGTGTTTGATAACCAGGTCATAATCAACCTAAATACATGGAAGATGATCTCCGAGTCAAGAGAATACAAATTCATTGCACCATTGGACCCATCCGAAGGAGAAAGGTTTGTAGAGCCTACTTTCTTGTACCTGGAGTAAATTAATAAGTTATACATAACAATTTCACGATATGAAGATTATGTGAACCCAACTGCATATGGGGTACTCAGTTGGCAAATCATCACCTCATGTGCGTTAGACTCAGATACGGGCTTAGAAAATTGGCAGCAGAGGTTACACAATGTCTCCATAATAAGATGCGCAAGAATCGACTGCGCAATAAGATGGGTAGGTATGGAGATAAGGGAAACTCCCAGCTTCCATGGGGTGAATGAATTAGATGAATTCATAACACGGTACGAAGATGAAGTACTATAAAATCAGAGTCTCTTAACCCTAGATATATCAATCAAGGAAACACCTGTGAGATGGTGGGGTGTGCACAAATAAACAATCAAACACTAGTACCAATGTAAGTGGTTACTGCGCATTATATTTGGTGTAGAACAAGAAAGCAACCAACTAGAGAAATATGATGGACAGGGAGCACTAGGAGAACACTTGGAGAAGTTTCGAACGCTATGGAGGATGACACCACTAGAGGAATGGACTCATCATTTTTTTCACACATAGAAGGTATCCTAGCAAACTGGTATGCAGACCAAGAACCGTGTAGAGGAACTATGACCTGGATGACATTACAGCAAAATTGTACAGTCACTTTCTCATTTAAGCATGAGAACCCAAACATAGACGCAACAATCAAACAAATCATAGGGGCAATATTCATTAGGGAACCAGAATTTAAACTCATGATAGAGGAACAACAACAAAATAGACAAACTGTGAAAGAACTATCATCATGCTACCACGTGTAGGAAGAAGCACCAGATGAAGATGAGTTGCACGATATTCATATTAAGGAAGTTGAAGGTGATATAGAAGTGGAAGTTCGACCTCTAGAATCATAAGTAATTGTTGCACCGATCAAGGTGAAGAAAGTCAACATCGAGATAGTTGAGAATCCCAAAATGGCCAGCATTGGAGACTATTGGGATGAGAAAATAGTGGACAGTATAACATAGTTACTGCATGAGTACAATGACCTATTCCCAACAACATTCACAGAAATTAAAGGCATAGAAGGAGATCTAGGTGAAATAAAGATAATGCTCATAGCTAAGGCTGGACTAATAAGACAACGACCATACAGACTAAACTCGATATATAAGTAAAAAGTGAAAGTCGATATCGATAGGATGTAGGATGAACTGGTAGACATGAGGAAAATCCTCGATAAAACTTGAGAAACACAAAGGGATGACAGAGGAATAGAATCTATTTTAATAGCATCACAGGCAGGAGTCGAGGCTAGATCGAGCAAGCAGGATATGATCCAAATGACAGCATAACCAAGCTCAACATTTCATGTCACACCCAGCATGTTGTGCATGGATGAAATCGTGGGGTAGACACCCTTGAAGGATTTCTCCCAAATATAGTTGGTAATGACGCAAATACTAACCAAGGCTTTGTATAAACTACAATTCAGCTTCACGTAAGAGGTATAGTTGCGCGCATGCACAGACGCAGCGGAATTGTAGTAGATAAAGGAAAGTAGAGACAAGTTTGAGTTGGTACTCGAGTATGTGAAGCTCGAAACCAAAGAGGAGAAGGACCGCACAGATAGGATGGAGCAGGGATTGGTCATAGCCTATGAGAAAATTCAAAGAGCGTGCATACAGAAGAGCTCACAACGACACATAATATTGATTAGATTGTGCAGACAATAGATCAACACATGAAGGAGATCGAGCACCTCCGAGAGAAACTCATACCTACCACTCCCCCGGCAGTGAAGGAGAAATGGAAGCATGAAGAAACAACGCAGATAAAGGATATGGAGCAACAAGTCCACGTGACAATCGACTTATTCAAGAAGGCAACACAACTATGGACGAAGTTGGAAGAGGATCAATAGGTCCAACAGTGGGACTAGGAGGATGAAAGGATAATCCCAGCTATACCAAACCTCAAGCAGAGGCAGAGGACAATGACGATCACGGAGCGCTTCAAAGGAGCATAGGATATGAAGAATATGCAAGCGGAACTCATAGTAGTGTAGACACAAAAGAAGGAGCGCCAAGCTCAAATGGAACCACTCCAATAACAACAACAAAGGTCATTGCATAAGAGGAATATGCAAAGAAGAACATGGCGCAAAATCAGGCAGAGTGCGTAGAGATGATCAGTGACAAGATTGTAGTGTACGTATTGGACGCACTCAAGTAGAAGACTGAGCATGCTCAAACACAATCAAAGGAACTCATAGATAAGTTCCAGGCTCTCACAGGAGAGATTGAAGAGGCACACAAGGTTTAGGTGGCTCGGGACAAGCCACATGTCAGTGTTGGGGGCCTGTTGGATGCATTCCTAGCTAGGAAGAAAGGTTATTTTTGGAGGAAAAGCATGCAGAAGACAACTGGAAGGAAAAGCAACATGTGTAAGAGAAGTAGGCGAAGCACGCATGCAAGGAAGACCTAACAACTCTAGGGTTAGGATTTTTGGTAATGCATTGTAATGGTTGGTGAGCCGAGGATATAAATAAGTAGTACTTAGGTAATGAAAAATAACACAGTATGTATGTGAGAGAGGGGAGAGAGATGATTCACACAGAGGGACAAGAAGAGAGAGAACTGTAAGAACTCTTTGACTCGTTCATCTAGTGAGCTAATGTAGGAGTGAGTGATTCGATCCCGAGGGTTAGATCACAATATCGGGATCCTAGTGTGATTTAGTCAACCTCGCAGGGATCTAGGAGCCTATGAGAAAGAGGGAGAACTAAGATTGTAACTACAGGAAGTGTGGAATATTTCTAAACTATAATAAAATCTTGAGAGCCAGATATTTGTGGACGTATCCCATGGGGGGTGAACCACGGTAACACTGTGTTATGTGAATGAATAAATGCATATTTATGTTTGATTAGTTGATGAATGTTATATGAATGAAGTAACTAAGTAGATTTGTTATTCCACATGCATGCATATAATGAATGTTATAACTAGATATGGGATTGAATGAATAAAGTTTACAGCACACAACCACAGATCTTGCTCCATATCAGGTTGCAAACACCTGGGTATCACAACCACCCATAGAGGTATCTTCGGTGAGACTGTGTAGTACACTCTATGTACTACGCTTCCTTCTGGTTTACCAGAGGGGCCGATAGTGTTTAAGGGATTTTTTTGGGAAGCTTGCTAAATCTGAATCAGGGTCAATCTGTGATGGTCAATTAGAATCATGATACCCCATAAGGAATCCTCAAGACCAATATAAGAGTAGATAATTAAAAACCAACAACAACAAAAACACATTCTTGTAACTTGTAACTTGTAAAATACTAAACCTTACATGGGCATGTATTTCCATTATGTCACTTTCTACTATTTTGGTATCTCCATTTACAAGCTATACCTTTTCTCTTTTACACAGCAACCACTTTTATGTTAGAAAATAACAATATAAATATGTAGATAGGTGTAATATTATTTAAGACACCCTTAGAAACTTGAATTACTAAAATTGTAGGTGTGTAAATACATGTGCATGCATTTTAGTGAAGCCTGGTGTGCATTTCTATACAAATGAAGAAATTACAATTTAAAAAAGTTTAAAAGAAAAACAAGTATTTTTCTCAATCACGTGTTTCATTTTAGTCTTTCTAGAGTCTCGTACATATTGATATGTTTTATTTATTTATTCAATTATTATTCAATCATATCACCTTGTATTCTCTGAATATTTCTACAGGTCTTCACAATGGAAATGCAAATAACAACTAGCCTATGTGTGATGTGGCTATAAAATATCATGCCTCATCGAGCTCCTGGATGCAGGTAGTCAGTACTCATTTTTCCATTTTAGTTAGTGTCTTTGCACAATTGCCAAAGATTCATGTATATTTCAAACCTTTATCGAATTATGGGCACAAATTATCCTAGTATACATTCTTTAGGGTTTACAACAAAGCCATAGTCTAGTAACGTGTATCTTTTAAATTACCAAAACAATACATGGGCATGCATTTCCATTAGGTTACTTTATATTATTTTAGTCTCTCCATTTACATGGTATACTTTCCCTCTTCTACACGACAACCACTTTTATGTTTGAAAATGAAAATATAAATATGTAGACAAGTGTAAAATTATCTAAGACACCCTTAAAAACTTGAAACACTCAAATTCCATGCATTTAAATACCTAGGCATGCGTTTTAGTGAGGACTAGCATGCATTTCTGCACAAATGCAGAAATCACAATTTAAAAGAAAAAAAAGTATTTTACTTAATCAAGTTTTCCATTTTAGTATTTCTAGAGTCTCATACATGTTGATATGTCTATTTATTTATTTAATTATTGCTCAGTCATATCACCTTCTATTCTCTGATGAATTATGCAAGTCTTCGCAATGGAAATGAAAATAGCAACTAGCCTATGTGTGATGTGGTTGTACAAGCACCTTCCTCATAGAGATCATGGATGTAGGTATTTAGTAATTGTTTCTTCATTTTCGTTAGTGTCTCTGCACAGTTTCCAAAGATTCATGTATATTTAAACCATTTACCAAATTCTAGGTACAAATCACCCTAGTATGCATTGTTTAGAGTTTACAACAAATCCATAGTCATGTAATTTGTAACTTTTAAATTAACAACACCATATCCATTTTTCTTCCTAGTGCATGGATTTCTCATTATGCCATGTTTTCTTACATTTTTACACATTTTTTTGCATTTACAAGGAAACTTTTCTCCCTTATGCATGACAGAGGGTTTTGGGTTTCAAAATGCACAACTAAAGTATGAATAGATAAAATGATAAATCCAAACTTGACAATTTGAACCACTCAATTTGTAGGTCATATGAGTCTTAGGCTTGCATTTTATAGTAAGATGGTTTTACCTTGCATTTTACAAAAAAATTGGAATCTTGGTTCAAGGTAGAAGTCCTTAATCATTTTAAAATGCACTCTATGAGATATATATATATATATATATATATATATATATATATATATATAATGTTATTAAATTCAACCCAAAACATAGATAACTAAGAACCAAAGACACAAGATGCAATAATAATAATAATAATAAAATAAATAAAAAATAAACAAGATGAGATACAGTTACCAATGGATAAAGTTGATATTGATAACACCTTAGAGTATTGGGTGAGCACGAGGGTCTCTCATTATCCTCCTAAGGAGGGTCCTTTTGTTTCCCAAATAGAACATTCTCTCTCTATGAGTGTACAATAAGGTGAAATAATCTCTTCAAAGGGAAGAGATCCAATACACTTAACTTTATTGTTATTGGTGTGAGTATGATTCTTTGAGAAATAGTTAACCAATGCTCATATAGATAACATAACAATGTCTTTTCTTCTATTATTTGTATTCATATTAATGGCCTCTTGGTAAATTATTTCTTCAAACTCTCAAAAAACTGGTTATAAGTGGGAAATGGGTGCCACTTGAGTGTGGTTCCCTGTGTATAAGTGGACATGGAACCACTTATGGCATTGATTTTAAATGTTGAGAAGATTGAGGTTATTTATTATTTTGGCTAGAATATTTTCATGATGGGGTTTTTGAAATTAATGCACTAAATGTAGTTTATATTTCACTTATCATCAGGTACGTGTGAATTTCGATAGGAATAGTCACAGGGACACATGCATATCATTCAAACAATGACATTATTGAGTCACATAGAGTTATTAAAAATGCAACATACCTGACCCCTTAAGTACATTCTAAGGGATGGGGTGTCAACATTTGTATATTTTTCCATCTATTCATCTCCTAAATTAGACTTCATAAATTGGTTCTTCTCATCCATATCTTTATAATGACTATCACCAGGCTCAAAACCAGGCTCTAGATAAGAAGTTATGGTGCATTAAATAATTTAGGTATTTTTCAATTACAATGCCATGTGGCACCCATATGGCTCAATGACACCCATATCCATATGACATGGAACTACCATTTTTGGACATGTCATCCTCTTGAGTGGACATGATAGCTGGCATGGAAATTTTTGTGGCACCCACTACCTAACTCATCAGACCCTCGACTTATTGAGTCTCGGAACCACAACCATTCCCCTTTTACATATTCCTTGAAAGGAAAAATATGACATGAGTTGGAACCTAGGGCACAGGGTCCTGTCATATGGTACCACATGTTCATGGTACATTTTT
>ML781030.1:464416-474903 GCA_009831015.1 Picea engelmannii | reverse complement strand
GTGTCTGATATGGAAACAAAGGTTTGATTTGAAGCTGCCAACCCGGGAGTACAGCCTCTGTTAGCTGTTGATAATCTTGATTTTCCTCAGCGTGCCTCTTTGTAAGCCCCTGTTAGCTGCGGAAAGTATGCACTTTCCACAACGCGCCACTTTGTAGAAGACCCTCCTTAGCTGCTGAAAGGATGTATCTTTGACAGTGCGCCACCCGAGAACTGATTTTAAGAACCTTTTAAGATTTGACACTTTCAACAGCGCGCAAACTGATGAAACGATCTCCTTAGCTGTTGAAAGTGGGCACTTTCCACAGCGCACAATAAACCTTTGAAAACAAGTTAGCTGTGGAAAGTAAAAAAATGACAAAAAGGAAGACTTTACAATCCAAATTATTTTTAAGTCAAACCAAAATCTAAAACTTGTAGCTAGAAGACTCAACAATGAATTGAGGAATCTATCAATAGCCATGCTATTCACCGTAAAACCTGACCAAAATGACGGTGCTATTTTGGGAGTTAACAGTTACTATTGGAACCTTGGGAAATAAATTACTAGTAGTTCTCTCACCTGGAGAGAATGATTATGGTCCTAACATCCCACCATTTTTGACAACACTTTTCCCACATGAAGAGAAGGATGATAGGCATGGAAACCCACCTCTTCAACATCCCACGGCCATGAAAAACCACCTCTTCAATTCCAATTCACCAAAAAATGATCCAAAGATATCCAAACATAGGTACACTATGGATGGCTCCTTGAATTTGAGTGTCCCCCCAAACTGAAAAGATGGAATCATTGAATGATGGGGGAAATGCACTAATCTTTCCCATTTCATTTCCATGTTTATGATATTCCACTTTTCATCTCAAAAAATCCCTTTTGAACAACTTAGTGATTCATCCCCTTCCTTCTTAAACTTAGGATAAATTGATGTATCCTATAAATTAATTCTCCTAGAAAATATTAATAAATATTCTCTTGGCTTAAGCCCTCTAGGATTAGACCCCTAACCTAAGACTCCTAGCCCCTTTTCCCTTTTTCTAGTATAGTTTACCCCCTTACTCTTTTTTTGCGTCATTCTCCATGCAATAGTGTGATTTTATTATTATCCTATTATGATTACATAATGCATAGGATAGGCCTACATGCCTTTTAGTATCTGGCTCACTAGCTTATTTAGTACATAGACACTCTGGCCTCAAAGTAAAACATATCCCCAACCTATATGCTCAATTATAACTGGGGTCAAGCTAGGGTATTAAATTCCCTTCCCCCTTATTTATGCATTGTCTTCAATGCATCAATACAATTGTCTTTCCAAAAATTTCCAAAAAATTCCATTCCTTGGCCATTGAAGCTTGTTATCCTTCTGGTCCTATCTTCATACTTCATCTAGAAGTATTTTCCTCTTTTTCCATAGAGTTGTTTCAATAAAAATTCATCTCATCGTGACATATTTATGGTTCTCCTTCATTGTTTCACTCAACCTTTTAGGCTTAGGTATCCTTTCACTAATATATAGTCCTTCAGTAATCCATCTATCCAAGGATTTCACACACAAGGAGAGCACCAACTTATTAACATACCCTTACTAAGGTTTTGCAATTACAGGGCTCTAATATTCCCAACTGTAGCTTCTCTTCTCAAGTGTTCCAGTTTTAATAAATATTATCTCATATGAAGTATATACATATAGCCATCAAGAGTCAATTTTATAGAATTTTATTGCGAAATTCTAAATTATTTCCCAAGGAAAAATCAACATTTCAAAAAAATATGAATTTGCATCTCATATTTGCTTGGTTGTTTCTATAGCATGCATTAGTATTCATTATGGCTTCCAACAATGCCATATTTGGAACTTCTTCCCTGCATTAATTTTTTCTTGCATTCATCCAAAAACATGGTCAGTATATAATGAATAACATACTTTTATTACATTTTTTAATCAAACGCTCAAACTGATTTTAGAATTGTACACATCCAAAAATTCAATCATAACTAACAAACTATTAGTTACATGAGCTTATCATTCTCTACATATATTTTATCAACAATCAAACTTTTCCTTATCATAATTATTTTATCACTATGTTCCTTGAACCAAAAATTTCCATGTAGTCCATCCTTATGTGACTACTTCAATCTACAACTCTCTTGTTGTGCTACTTAACAATTCATGATTGTTAACAATCCCAAGACTTATTTAGGATCTCACTTCTCAGCTACTAGCATGATCATCTATACAAAAGATATTGTATACATGCATTTCTAAAATGAAATCCATAAAGTCTTCAATCATACACACTCTATGTTAGCATACATGAGTGCAAAATTACTACATCATGAATGAATGAAATTCTCCATGCACATATTTCTAAGGAAATCTTACATTGCACTTAGAAAGCTTTGTTCTAAATCATGCCTCCCACCATGATAATTAGATGGTCTGGCCAATGCACAAACACATACTCCATACACTTCTCATTTCATATTCATCCATTTGGATACCTCCCATTTCGACTTGATCACTATATCAAGAATAAAATTATGTGGTGTTCTGTAATGTTAGCAAGAAGTTTGCAGTCCAACCATTAATTACAGGTAGGAAATTCATTGGACACTTGTGTGGCACCATAGCTTAACCAATCATGTCATGGTTTCATACATGACTATTTTTGTTGGCATTCATTCTTATAATAGGGTCATACCCCGCCCCTTCATTAATTTTATTACTATCTCATAACCAAGAAGTTCATGGATTATTATTGTGTCATATGGATGCACTCAAAGCCTAACAACTTTTGTTTTTAATTCATTCCCTTGGTATTACCATACTACATGGTATATAATCCATCAATGCATTCAAAATCATACAATAATGGAATTTTATAAATAGACGCTAGCTGAGGGAATTGTCTCCTAAATCCCTTCAGCTATTATGCAACATAATACATACAAATTGGTACATGCATAGTTGTCATTAATGAATTGATGCTACATGACTAGATGGCATCAATAGGCATTTTCATGTCTCCTTTGTCAATATTAAATCAAACATTTTAGTTTATTGTTTCTACCTTCATATGGATAACTTCCATATGCAGCAATATCATCCGAACCACTTCCAATCATGTAATAAATCTCTCTCTTCTGGCACAACAACCATCATTAGCAACTTTCATGTTTATATATATATATATATATATATATATTCCAACTTCCTTGTGTTATGTATGGCTATCCAACATGCCATATCTTAATTGTTGTTACTGTTGATATTATGGTAGTTGTGGGAGGTATTAAACCTCCACGTGTAACCCTGAAAAGAATAGAGTATTCTGGGAAGCAAGAAGAAACCCTAAATCATTGAACATAACCCTAGAAGACAAGTCGGCTAAATAAAATAATTAATATTGATATTTTAGCCTCTAGAAAGAGAAGCCGGTCGAGACAGCTAAGGAAGAGCAGTATAAATACAGGATTCGAGAGCTCATTTGGACACACACAACTCGCAACTACAGAAATCTAGTGCGCACTGTAGAAATTTAGTAAGTGTGCAAGTCTAGAGAGTAGTTGCAACTGCAGCTAATGCAACTTGTATTTTCGGTTTTAGGCTTGGAATTTATCTTGGTTATGGTTTGGTATTTCTGCCATTTGTGCTAGATCTGGAGAGAGGTATGCTACATTGATTGACTATTAGGCCTAGGGCTTGCTTCCATAGTTATTCTCTATCAAGGTTAAGGTGCTCGGGGGTGGCTTCGACCTATGGTTGGGTGACAATATTGATATATTGTCTATGGTTAAATGAGAACACCTATTTTTCGAACAGTTTACGAGCCCACACTATCTTCAAATAGTCTAACTGCTGAAAGATATATTGGGAGGATTTGCTCAGTTACATTTGCAGTTGTAGTCAAAGTTTTTGTTACAACGACAAAACCCTAACCCTCTTGTTGGGGCACCTTAAGTGTTGAGATTGACCTAATTTATAGATAGCCTAGTGCACCCTAGCCTAGGACATCTCCTGGTGCTCTCAGCATGACAAGACGCCAATTTTGAGTTTTTGTTCAAATTCAAAGGTTGACCAAGTTAAAGTCAAAGTTGTCATGAATTACTTTATGAAGTCAGAAAACAAGTTAGAAATGGATTCTAACTTCAGAGTATGGAAGACAAGGATTGACCTCATCCTTGACAAGAATAAAGTGTTGGATATCGTGAAAGGAAATATTGTGGAACCACAGTTTGAAGAAGGAAAAAAGAAGGAATCTCATAATGTTGCAATTATGGAGAAGTTCAAGGACAATGACATCAATTCCATGAGTATCATAGTGGACTCTGTAAAAGACCACTTGATACCCTACATCTGTCATCTTGACTCATCTAAGAATATGTATGATTCCCTAACTAACCTATTCTCATTTAGAAACATTGGACAAGTAATGAGTATGAAGAATGAATTATGTGACATGAAATTGAATGATGATGACAACATAACATCATACCTTGTGAGAATCTCTCAGTTGAGAGATCAACTACAAGCTATTGAAGAAATCATTTCAGAGAAGGAACTGGTAAATATAGTACTCAATGGCCTAGGCATGTGATGCATTTGTCGCAATCATCAAAACAAGAAAGGAGTATCCCACATTTGAAGAAATTTTGACTTGTAGTGCATAAGAATAATCAAGGATTAATGCAAAAGAGAAATTCCAAAGGAAATACGATGATCAAGCCTTCACAACAAAATTCAAGAATTTCAAGAAAAAAAGGAAGTTTGTCTTAAGGAAGGAAACAAATGAATCATGAGTTGACGAAGAAAGGGAACCCTCAAAGAAGGCCAAGTAGGATAAAACAAACTTCTTCTTCTAAGTTGGTGTAAAAACATTCTTCAAAGTTCTTGTAGAGTTTACATAGTTTTTGTACATATATTGCATATCTATTTCTTAGAAGATAATATGTTCAAGTGAAACAATACCTATGGAAGAATAACAATATAAGTATTGCTATCACGATGACTACAAGTCAATCAATACACATGAAAAGATGAAGTATGTTGACAATCCTTGGTAAAAATTCCTGTGGAAGATATTATATAAGTAACAACTGCCAGATAAGCCAAAATCATAATCAAACTTGAAGAAACCCCGAGGAAGTCAAAATAGAAAGAAGTCAACAATCAAGAGGAAATTAGAAAAAGACTTGTGACACTTTGTAAAAGGTAATAAGGATGCAGATGGAAGCGTGGACTCTCTTAGTTGGAGGGAGTTGATTACAAAATTCCAAAAGAAGATCATGCATTCATGCATGAAGTAAGGATTAGGAGGGAGCTAATCCTAAATGATAGGATCCATTGAGGATTATGAAGTATCTTCCCACGTTCCCATTGGAATTAGCATCCATGATAAGCAACACGTGTTTAGAAGAAGTCTTCTTTGAAAATAAGCCTTAAAGTATCCTCGGTTGTCCATCTACATCCATGATCCCATGATGAAAGGAGGAATTTGGAATCTTCAAGGCATGTAATCTATATAAGACTCCATGGAACCAATAGGTAAAGAAAAACATGAGGAGGAACATGAAGATTCCAAGAAAGAAATAAAAGCCAAAAAAACCAGTTACTATATTGAGAATCACAAAGACTACTAGCTTGGTTTGAACCCACTAGAAGCAACCAAGCAAAATAAATGGAAGTTATGATAAAGAAAAGTGTATGTAATAAAATGTGAAAAAGACTTATGAATGGAAGCATTGCAAAATTCATAGGTTCTTCCAGAAGGAGGGAGAATACTATGACAACTTGTTCCAGTAAACTAGATATACCTTTTGTAGTATCCATGGATTGGGATTTACATGTAAAATACTGTTCTTCCCAATAAAGCAAGTGATAAAGAAGCTTATACCAGAAAGATACCAATGCATGTAGATATAAGAAGACCTTGTATGGATTCAAACAAATTGATGCAGAGTATCTCATACACAACAGAAGCATGGTGAAAACTTTCTATGACAGAGATAGTGTATCAGAATAGTTACTCAGAAGTTTGGGATGATGGATTGTTAATCCATGGAAAAATATCATGATGACAGAAGAAGTGATACTTGGATATGTTTCAGTTTGAGCCTTTCCACGATGTCATGAGCTAGCAGGAAATGGAAGTGTTGAATTTGACCATGATATATTGTAATGATCAGAGCTATATGAATCCGTTAGAGAAAACCAATGTTCCATGATAGACTGAAGTACATTGAGATCAAGCATTATATTCTCCGTGATGAAGTTAGAAAAGAGAAGTGGTTCTACAATATATCTCCACAAGTGACCAAATAGAAAATATTTTGGTAAATCCTTTGTCCAAGATGAAAAGTTTGCGTACTCAAGAAACAAGATGGGGCTCGTGGAGAAGAATTCCTTATTGAAAAAGGAAGAGATTACTCCTAGGTTGGGAGGGAGCAATGATATGCTATTGATTTATAGAAATACATTTTTCAGGTTGAAAAATGGTCCAGGATGACCAGTTCCTTTCCAGTTCGAAAAGTGGTTTGATATTTTTGACGGACATGAATTTTCCAGTTCAAAAAATGGTCCATATTGGACAGTCATTTTCGTAATGAAAATGGTCTAATAAATTGATGATGTACCATAGACAGTGATTCGCCTTGGGGTCAGTGTGGGAGAATGGTCTAGGACATTCATTCTTCTTGGAAGTCACTCTGAGTAGTGGTCAAGTAGAATGGTCTACCTCACCAGGTAGTCATTCTTTTGAAGTTCATAGTTGTGATTAGTTTCAAAGAATGGTCCATTTTGGGGGTTGGTGCAGGACAGTAATTTCCATTAGGAAATGGTCCAGATAGTCATTCCCTAGGGAAGACTCATTATATCTAGGTTGAACTATGATTAGTGTTGGAGGAATGGCCTAGTTAGGTGATTGGTCTAGATTCATCAATCAGGGATAGACATTCCCTAGGGCAGACTCATTCTCTCCAGGTCGCACTATGATTAGTGCTAGAGGAATGGTCTAGTTAGGTGAATGGTCCAGGCTAAAAAATTAGGGACAATTATTCTTCTATGCTTGAGAAGAATAGTCCAGATAGCCCATGGCTAATGTTTTACCTTCTGAGGGAATATTATCTTCTAGATCTCATAGATGTGAGTGGAAGAATGTCCTAGATGACTCATCTTGTATCATGATATTGTTTTATGCAGGTTGATATCAGATGATATGATTGTTGTGGAGAATGTATGTCTCTATACAATAGATGTATGCTATTGTGTTAGATTTGTTCCACTGGTTGTGACTATGCTTCACTGATTAAGTAGTTGTGTGCTACTTGGTGTGATTTTGTACCACTTGATAGTAGTTGTGTACTACTATGGATAGACACAGTTGTGTTCTATTGAATGGCATTGTTATGATTTCCATGAAGACTATTAGTAGTGTTGGAAATGATTATCAGCTAGATGGATAGTCAATGTGTTGGTGGACAAACATTCTTTGGGAAGAAAATGGTCCAGGAAATTTATTCTTCTAGGATGTATGTTTGGATTATAAGAATAGTCATTGTAGCCCATGGAGTCACTTCCAAGATCTATTGCAATAGTTATTATTCTAGGAAATATGTCTGACTTAGAAGAATGGTTCTTGTATCACTCTGTGGAGTCAGTGACTTATCCAACATCATGCCTGAGTACTCAGATGGAGTATGGATTTGAGAGATGATACAATTGATGCTATCAGATGATACTGATAGTGATGATGGTGTTTGTGATTTGATCATGAGATAGCATGTGTGGCAATGATGATGCTACATGTTGAATGGTATGTTTGTTCTCAAGACCATTACTTGTAAATACCTCCCTAGCTAGAAGGGAGTGTTGATATTATGTTAGTTGTGAGAGGTATTAAACCTCCACGTGTAACCCTGACAAGAATAAAATATTTTGGGAAGCAAGAAGAAACCCTAAAGCATTGAACATAACCCTAGAAGACAAGTTGGCTAAAGAAAATAATTAATACTGAGTTTTTAGCCTCCAGAAAGAGAAGTCAGCCCAGACAGCTAAGGAAGAGTAGTATAAATACAGGATTCCAGAGCTCATTTGGACACACACAACTTGCAACTACAGAAATATAGTGCGCACTACAAAAATTTGGTATGTGTGCAAGTCTGGAGAGTAGTTGTAGTTGCAGCTACGACAACTTGTATTTTTGGTTTTAGGCTTGGAATTTCTCTTATTTATGGTTTGGACTTTCTGCCTTGTGCACTAGATATGGAGAGATTTACGCTACATTGATTGGCTATTAGGCCTAGGGTTTGCTTCCAGAATTATTCTCTTTCAAGGTTAAGTTGATCGTGGGTGACTTCGGCCTATGGTTGGGTGAAAATATTGTTATATTTTCTATGGTTAAACGAGCACACCTATGTTTCTAACAGTTACAATAATTACAACAACTTATATCATCATTACACATTATTATTTCTTCCCTTAGAACTTTTAAGGCCAAACCTCTCTTGGCCACTTTTACATTTTCAACCACACATTATGTTGTTATTTAATCTTCTAAATTCATCTATTACTTGGATCCTTCTGAACAAATAGATTATATGAGTAAATTACATATCCAGTCATGCTTTCTTTTTGATCTTGGTCTTCAAAAACCATTTAATTTACTAAACCCAATGATTCAGTTGGCCCTCTCTTAAATACTTCAATTCTTTCATTTTTCTTGGACTATTTTTTTATTCATTCCTGGCCCATTAAATCTCAACTTGATTGGCATAGTTGTTGGATTACTGAGAGGGGGGGTGAATCAATAATAACATAATTATAATCATTTTTCTTCAAATGTTATATCAATATAAAATTATTATCCAATAATGAGCAGTAATAAATAAATAATCACACACATACATAGTACACCAGTGGTTTACGTGGAAACCCAAATTGGGAGAAAACCACGGAATGTTTTTTCTTATATGTCTTGAAGAATTACATTCATTGGAAGCACCAACTTCCTTTGTTTTCCATCTGCAACTGGAAGGAGGCTCCAACCCCCTAGTTTCTTAGGCTACAACCTAAGGGAAGCTCCAACTCCCGAAATCCTTGGCTACAACCAGAAGGAGGCTACAACCCCCAATGTTCTCCGGCTACAACCACTTGTCCTTGCCTCGTCCTGCCACCCTGAAGTAGAAGTAGAATGATGGAACCACTTTCACACTATCACTGTGAGATATACCACTGTAAACCTGTACCAATAAATCTGAACCATGCATCAACCTGTACCATAAACAAGTGCATCAACCATGCAACAACCTATAATCAACCTGTACCACAAACAAGTGCATACAACCATGTGCCAAGTATGTACCAATCATGTTTCAACTACTTATCAACTATGAATCATCAATATGTATCAACATCATCAACTATACACCTCATGTATGTGTGCCAACTCATCAACTACTTATCTCAACCATGTACTCAACATGTACCTCAACCAAAATCCCTCATCAATTTCATCATCCAAATCTGATTTGTAGCTCTGTAATAGACCTGGTGTATATGATCACATTCCTGAAAACCTTTCTTAACTTGAAAAACAAGAGACTGTCATTTTCATCAAAATTTTCTTTTGTTTCACATGCCTAGTTTTGGATTAGTCAACAACGCTAACTTGAAGTAATCATAAATTTGAACCTGTAATGTATAAAGATCTGAAACTGATACACAATGTTATTCAATGTGTTTTATGTGATTCATCCAAGTGGAACTACTTGGAACCTCTCATAAAAGGAGTTATAGCAAAAATGACATACCTTGCTGAATTCTGGCTTATTCTAGAGAGCGACCTTGTAGAGAATACCCCACAAAACATATTTGATAAAATGATTTGAAACTTTTACAAATCATACTAAATCCTGTACCCTAACCAACACAATTGTTCGCACTAAATTTGGATCTGTTATGAATAAGTTATGACTTTTTTACCTGAAACATCGGATTTTGACTAGTTTCAAGACTGACCACAAACCCTATTTTCCACAGAGTGTAACTCCCAACATACAACGACCCACAAGCTGAATTTTTAACCACAAATAATTGGATATGTTTTCTCACTTTCATAGAAATTTCAGGATCTGAAGCATTATAGAAAAACAGTTATAGCGAAAATGGTGAGATGACCTGAAAATAACATACCTTAGAAAGCACCATCAAAAGAATTTATCCTTCCTTGCATTTCGGCCTTCTTTTCTTCACTTTCCTCAGAATTTCAGCTTAGATATCATTTATATACCTCAGACACCTATAGATATTCAATATTCTCAAGTGTGTTTCAAATGAGAGATCCTTGCCTCTTATTTATACTCTTCAGGTAGCTTCCTTAAAAACATCTTCTAGGTCACTTGGCCCCACTTTCCTTATTTTAGGGTTGGGTCCACTTCTAATTTCTCCATTAAAATTATTATTGAAATAATTTATTTTGTATTCA
>ML781030.1:432178-451470 GCA_009831015.1 Picea engelmannii | reverse complement strand
TTGTTTTTTTAATCTTTTTTTTTAATTGAATTTAAAATATAATTTTTTAAATGTGTTTTTTGGTCATTTAAAAAAAATATTTATTTGTGAAGATTTTGTTCTTTCTATTTATTTGTTTTTTAATGTAAATTAAAAAAATAAAAAATAAATTTTATAAATAAATTTTCAAGGGACCATTTGGAGTCCAATTTTGGGTTGTTTATTTACATAGAGCTTTTTTGTCAATATCACAATTTCAATTAGGTCGCAAATAACTCTGATTTTCACATTTAGGAAAAAAAAAAATTACACAACATCACTTTTTGATTTAGGTGTTGATTTTAAGGTTTTTCTGAGCTACTATTTGAGTTTCAAAGGCCATGTTCTAATATGGTGAGGTTTTCCTGGATGCACGTCTTACATGCTTTCCTCGCACGAGTTGCTTTTCCTTCCTACTATCTTTTTCCAATTCTGGGGTTTCTCCTCCAAAAATAGTATTTATTTAAAATAGGCCTACACCAAACAAGCCACCAACGCTGACATGTGGCTCATCCCGAGCCACCTAGGCATTGTGTGTTCCATGAACAACCTCTGCTAGGTTGTGGAACTTGTCTGCAAGTTCCCTTCCTCTTTCCTAAACCTGCATAAACCTTACTATTAGTACCTATACTACTGACTGCGTTGTGATCTACTCCTGGATCAGTGCTACGCCCTTTGTTTGTGCTTGTTCAATATTATTGTTTTCCTCCTCTAATTGCATAATCAGTTGTGCTAATTGTTCCTAGAGTTGTTCTACTTCTGCCTATCTCTCCTATTTCTATCTCTGTGCAGCGTTCAAATTGGCCTCCAGTTTCTTCATGTCCTGATTACCTTTCATGTGCTCTATGATGCTCATTGATTTTTGTCGGTTCTTGAGATCTTGCATGGCTATACTTAGCCTCTGCTCCTCATGGTCCCACTGTTGGACCTGCTCATCCTCATCCAACGTTGTTCACAATTGTGCTTCTCTGTCAAACAACCCTGCTACTAGAATGACTTTTTCTTCGATTGCTGCTAATTGGAGTGCAACTTCTTGTTTCCTCTTCTCTTTCACCTCAGGAGGAGTTGTAGGAGTCAATTTATTTTTTAATTACTCAATCTCTTTCCTATAGTGTTCAATGGTTTTTGCAATAAGGTTGAGTTTCTCCTCTGCTCTTGTGTTCTCTTCCTGTGCACTTTCAGGGATGTGATTATACATTGTTGTCACACCTTGTTTGATTCTGTCTGTGTGCTCCTTTTCTTCCTTGGTTTCGAACTTGACTTGTTCAATCACCAATTCCAAAGATTCCTTGCCATCTCTTGTCTCCTGCACTTTTGTTGAATCTGTCTGGGCACATGATTGTACCTCCTACGCAACAATGAATTGAAGTATGTACAATGCCTTGGTAGGTATTCTTTCTAATACCATCTCTACCTGTGTCGGGTTTGTTGGCACAGGGGAAGACCTAGGGTTCAACGCTTCAACAATGCGCCAATAAAACCCTAACTACCATCCTTTTTGGCAATACCTGCAAAGCAAATGAAGTCTCACCCTAGGTAGAGGCAGCGGGGGTTGTACGACTCAAGTGTCTAAAACCTAGCTGGGACATAGATCTATGATTACAACATTTAGCAGAGCACTTAGCCTATCAATATGAAATAGTTCATAAATCCCATTCACATCGCAGATTAAACCCTAAATACAAAACAATGCAGTAATGAGCAGATCACACACTTCCAACCGTTTATCACATAGCATTAACTCATATCGAGCATTCATTTACCATCAATGGAGCACTAAGAATCCATACATCTAGCTAACATATATAAATATTAGTGAACTAAGGATATAAACACACAAACAACATGAACAACATTACACAAAGAACATCAACACATGATATACATGGTTCACCCTAGTGTGGGGCTATGTCCACCAAGTCTTCTTCTTCTTTATTATTCTTCAATCTCCTTATATTCGTCTTCTCCTATGCGCAAAGCCACAAAGCTCAGCTTCGCACTAGACAGGTTATATGCACATAATGCACTAGATATACCTTCCTCAAAATCAGGTCAAGGCACTGAGATAACTCCTTAATAGCACAAAGCCTTACATACACCATATGTGCACAAAGAAAATTACATTCTCTTGCACTAAGCCAATTACAAGTCTTTTCACATAGCCAAAACTTGCACACCCCCCATTCTTACATTGCTTGTCTATCTATTTATACATTTACAATGAGGCCTAAACATGGGTAAACCCACGGGCCAACATCCTGTACTTGTTACATAAACCCTAATAACCCAAAAATCCCATAAAATAAGTGAGATCCCATGTTCTCCACTTCGCCTAGGCGCTTCATCTTCGACCAGCCTGTCGAAGTCCAAAAATGGTCAAACATGACCAATGTTCTCTCAAACTTGGTCGAGGGACAAAAAGCCCCCAACACTCACCTGTGATTCATCTCGAGTCACTCAGATCTAGGAAATACTTCTTCAAAGGCTTCGTGCTTGGCTTGAGCTTCCTCGACTTGTTGCTTCTCCAGAGTCTCTAGCTCAGTGAAATCCTGAATGAATTGCTCGGTGACAGGCCCTTCCAAGTGTTGTTCCACTTTTGCGACCACATGTTCTAGTTGTGAGCCTCGTCCTTCGATCTCTTCAAAAAGTGTGCAAGCTTCATCCTGCACTGGCTGGAGTTTCTGTGTCACCTCCATGACTCTTCTCTGGATGGCAGTGACCTATTGTTGGAATGGATGTTTTTCCTATGACCTCTTAATCTTCTCAATGACAGTAAGCATCTTCATCTATGCTTGCATAGTGGATGCCTATTGCTTCGCCTCCTGGAGATGTGATTCCAATTTCCTCATCTCTTAATATTCTGTTAGGCACTCATAGGTCTATGCACTTCGATGAATTAATTTTTTACACTCTGAAGCCAATGAACTAATTTTGTCTACTACATTCCTAGTAGCTTCTTCCCTCTGATCGTGCACTTCTTGTGGAGTGCTCGACACTGCTTGGATTTATAGTTCCATTATTCTTGCTTGAAGTTGTCGAATGGCTTTGGCGAGCTTCCCCACTTTCATCTTAGTTGACTCTGGTTCCCCCTGTGCCAAGCTTGGAATAGAGAGAAGTGCTCAAGCTACTTCCTCCTTGACCACAGTCTTCTATGCAAGAAACTGATCTTTTTCTTTTTGGATCGTTTCTTTGTTCTTCTCAAACTCTATCTGAATTTCACTTTTCTCCTTCTACGCAACTCATAGTTGTTTTAGGACCTCCTCCTTTTCTTTCTTTAATGCCTCTGTGGCCTTCTCCTTTTCTTATTGGGCTCGATGAAGTCAATCTTCTGTCACATCTGCTAACCTTTTCAATTGGGTGGACTCATCCCCCAATTCTACACTCTCTACACTGTGAGCACATTCTTCGATTGAGGCTTGCTAGTGCGGACCTTCTTTCTGGCTGAAAGTTTCTTTGGGGAAACCTTCCTCTTCTATAATGTTTTTGTTGTGGTGAGGGGATCCTTTGGCAGTGTCAATTCTCCTTTATATTTCTTGTATCCTTCTTCCCCTCCTTCCTCTTGGTTCACTTCGTCTCCTCCTCCTCCTACATGTGAGTCAGGCGTAGTTTCCTCTGATGCGTTGTCCTTCTCATCACCTTCTATGTCCTGAACTTCCTCCTTTTTCTTTTTTATCTTTGCGCTGCTCTATCCATCATGTTTGACCCGAGTGACCTATGGACTTCCGATGATTTCGGGATCGAAAAGTTCTGCATCTTCCACTGGCACAAGGAATTCTGCTGGTCATTCCTTAGTGATCTCTTCCATATCTTCATTGGTCAATTTATAATAAGACGACAACTCCTCCTTACTTTCATCCATGTGTGTGGAGATGTAGATGAAGTGTCGGTCTACACGGAAATTTGGTAGCAGCTTGTACTGATGTAGTGTATTCGGTGTCATTCGAGGGAATGATTCAATGACACGCTTTAGTTTTAAGTAGTAGGTATGGAATAAAACGGTCAACTACCACTACTTCACCATATCACTTGTGTACCACAGGGTGGAAAACCTCACAACCAATGGTTATGATGGCTCAACTTCTGGGAAGGCTGCTCCTTCCATCATTTTCAATGAGACAAATGCGATCAAGATCAAAATTCATCTGAAATGAAACTCATACCCTTGGTGTTGCACTTCGCAGTAGTCCTTTTCCAACTCATTGATGAGCTAAATCAGCCAATTCATATGCATTCCTTCGACACACTTTCCTGTGAGGTTGACTACGAACCTTGTGACCTGTGTCAGATGGTTCTTTCAGATGATCTAGCGAATGATAAGTTGACAATCTAGGCGCACTATGCCATCCTGGATGGAGGCTACCTTGTAGCCTTACTTTCCCTTCTCTACATCGTCATAGGCCTCCTTGATACGCTAGGCCAAGGAGTGATCTGACGTCTTTCCTGGGTAGAACTGGTGAGGGTCTTCTCCCTGCATGCTTAATCCAATTATCAAGTGTATCAACACCGGATCCACAATCATGCGCCTGCCAAGCCACATATATCCTCCATGATAGAACTATAGGAGGAGTTTAACGCAAGCATTAACCTCCTAATGTCGACTGAAGTGGGGAATCTTCATCACGTTCAAGATCGAGGAGTGCACGAGCTCCTTAATCCACCATTGGGATACTATCTTGGGATTCTTCCCAGCCGTCTTCATCAGGTACCTAGGAGGTGAAAGCATCGCATACTTTGTTCAGTCTCTGAGGTTGAATTCACTAATCTTGAGAGCTGGGATCAGTCCCAAATGAGATCCAACTACGTGTATTCCCTTCAGGAGGTACACAGTCATCAGTGTGTATTCGAACTCACATGGGACACTATCACGATTTACCATGCCATTCAAAGGCGATATGTAGTCTAGAAGGATCGACGGGATCTGCGTCACGTTAGCCAGATCATCGTGGTGTATGCTTCATTTCTCAGCAGCGTGGCCAGAACTTCGTCTAGTCTATCGGGGTGCTTGCAATCTGCCTGTTGACGATGCCTGTATTCCTACAGACATGACTTTCTCAGTCATGAGGTCTACAAGAATGTCCTCCACAGACTTCTCTACTGCACTACGCTCTCTCGACATTCACACTTGTACCCAAGGACTTAGGGTAGGCGAATGGACAGACAAGGTAATCAAACAGAGGACGAGGTATAGACAACATAGCGTGATATGAAATCAATTCTCTATTAGCTTGAATATCTCAATTTTCAAAAAGTGGTCCTGGCGCAGCATCTGACAGATTAAATAGGCAACGTCGTAACGAATTACTCCAACAGGTAGGAATGTGTCAATCAATCTGACTCCATCCATTATGGTGCGGTCTCAATGGTCCAATGACGATATTTCCGATAATAACTATGTTTCTAGCCATTCTGGAGCATCATTCTAATGGCATGGATGCCTCCAACAGTCATATAGCTTTGCCAAGGTGAATTCCCATTCTACGTTGTTATTATATTTCGACGAAGTTCAAGTTCTGCAAGCCTGCCTTCTGCAAAGTCTTTTCTGGAACTTCCTGCAATTTTTCTAATTTTGCTTTCTTCTCACCGAGCTTTCTGGCTTTCTTTCCTGTGATTTGAGGCTCGACATTCCTCTTTCCATTCTTATTCTTATCTTCTCTTAGCATAGTAACCTCTCATTTTTGAGGGTCTTCCAAAAGGTTCAAAGGTAATACCTCTTCTCTTACTATTTTTGGGTTGAATACACTTCTTTCCTATATGGACAGGTTCTCTAAGCCTTCTTATGTTCTTTTAACTTTGACAACTATTTCTCTGGCCCTCTGTTGCTTCGACTTATCCTCTTGTTATTACATTAGTCGCTCGATCTTTCTATCTATGAAGTCCCTTAATTCTTTCTTTTTCTGTTATGTAGATTTCTCCTCTACTTTCCTTCTGATCTGGTCCTTCTCAATCCAATTATTTCCTAACAAAATTGCAAAAGGGATTTTTTTCTCAAAAACATTAATGACTTCAAATTATTCTTCAGTCGATGTGTCATGAGAAATCATAGGTACATTAGTAATTCTTCCACATAGGGTTATTACCTTTCCTTTAAACAATCATGTCCTTCCCAATGAAGGAGCAATAGAAGGCTTTCCCAAGATTTCCTAAGTGCTTTCTAGCATGATATTTACCTGTGTTTCCTCATCCAATACACAGTCTATGTCGAAGTCTCCTATTCTTGTTTCTATACGTTGTTTTTGTTTTAAAATTTATGGTAAACTGATGTCTCTGTGATTATTCAGTGTTTATTTCATCTATAATAACATCGCCTCTGATTCTTTATGATTTTCTAACATATCCTTAGTCTTTTGACCTTCTTCATAGTTTTCTTGTCTCATGTTCATCTTTTCAACTTTAGCAAGCATTCTAGGGAAATCCTCAACTTTGTGACCAATGGATTTCCAACAAAGACAAGTAGGACCTCTACCAGGGCATTCCTTAGCAAGGTGTCCTGATCTTCTACAATTATAACACAGTGCCAATCCTCTCTTTCTTTTAAACGGTCCCCAAACTTTCTTGTATTGTGCATTGGGATCACAGTGATGGATCTGCAATCTACAAAAATTCTTTCTAGGTTCGTACATCCACTTATTAGTCCAGAAGTTCTTTCTATGCATAGGAATAACATATATTTCTCTATTTCTATCAAATATTTTCGGATCAATTATTTCTTCTAACTGTGCCCTAGTTTTCAGACTATGACAAAATCTATGAAACATACCTAGATTCATAATGTCGAAGAAAAAATTTCCACTTATCTTACCTTTACCAGAGAACAAAGATTTAATATCTTACCTCTTTTCTTCAGATCAGGTTTCTTTCTTATCACATAGCTTCGAAAGTCAAGTAGAATACTGCGCACTACAATAGCAGATCTACGCACAAAGATTTTTATTTTCTTCAGCTCCCAGCAATCACAGTTTAAAGTCCCAACAATGAAACCATTTTTTGGCATAGGGGCAGGCCTTGGGTTCAACGCACCAACAAAACCCTAACTAGCGGTCCTTTCGGCAACACCTGCAAAGAAGATGAATTCTCACCCGAGGTAGAGGCAAGGGGGGTTGTAGGACTCAGGTGTCTACAACCTATCTGGGACATAGATCTTTGATTACAACACTTAGCAGAGCACTTATCCTATCAATATGAATTAGTTCATAAATCCCATTCACATCGCAGATTAAACCCTAAATACAGAACATCACAGTAATGAGCAGATCACACACTTCCAACCGCATAACACATAGCATTAACTAAGATCTAGCATTCATTTACCATCAATAGATCACTAAGAATCCATACATCTAGCTAACATATATAAATATCAATGCAGTAAGAAGATAAACACACAAACAACATGAACAACATTACACAAAGCACATGAACATAGGATATAAGTGGTTCACCCCAGTGTGGGGCTACGTCCACTAACTCTTCTTCTTCTTTATTATTCTTCGATCTCCTTACATTCACCTGCTCCTGTGCACAAATCCATAGAGCTCAGCTTCGCACTAGACATGTGATCTGCACACAATGCACTAGATCTAGCTTCCTCAAAATCTAGTCAAGGCACTGATCCAACTCCTTGATAGGACAAAGCCTTACATACACCATTTGTGCACAAAGAAACTTACATTCTCTTTCACTAGGACAATTACAAGTCTTTGCACATAGCCAACACTTGCACACCCCCCGTTATTACATCTCTTAGCTATCTATTTATACATTTACAATGATGCCTAAATATGGGTAAACCCATGGGCCGACATCCCATACTCGTTACATAAATCCTAATAACCCAAAAATCCCACAAAACAAGCGAGATCCCACGATCTCCACTTCGTCGGGGTGCTTCATCTTCGACCAGCCTGTTGAAGTCCAAAAATGGTAAAAGACGACCAATGTTCTCTCAAACTTGGTCGAGGGCCAACAAGGTCCTTCAATGGCATCTGTATTGTAGTTTCATCCATTTGCAACATATTAGTTGTTAACCTGGAAGTCAGACTCGCCTGGGATATAGTACGAATTGTTTCCTCCTTGCTTGGTGTAGTCCTTGTTGCCGCTTCTTATTCCTCAAGGAAGGATTCACTTCCCCTTTTAGGCCTCTGTTTTGAGATGATCTTCTCAAGGATCCGGTTTATTCTTGCCAGGTCGTCGTTTATTCTTTCTCTTTGGTGATGGACTTTTTCAAAATATTTTGTTGCATGGTCCTACACCCTTTCTGCCATGAGGTCTACATCATCCTTCGTGATAGTGTATTCTGGCAGTTGTTTGTGTGCTTTCTCCATCTTGTGCAATCCATCTGTATGTATTATTGGCCTCTTCGGGGGCCCTGTCTACTATGGAATAGATTCTGAGGGGATTTCTTATGTTGTGGTGTCCCCTAGTTCTTGTTCTTTATATAATGGGGAACTGTCCTTTTGTGTTTTCTGTGTATTCTTCTTCAGTGCACTCCCCTTCTTATGCTGTGTCATATTCTGACTGGGTTTCCTTGACTTTGTCAAATTTTTGCATGCAACGGTGTCTACCTCTATAACCTTAGGAACTTCTTGCGTCAAGACTATAATCCTCCAGTCGTCATGCCAATCCCTCATTTCCATTTGTATGTCATTCTCAGTGATGAAATATCACAGTTGTAGTCATTCCTTCTCTGGATCCCTGTGCACTTGGATCCACATGTTGTGCCTCATCACCCTAAAGTTCTCTATGTCTCGATATTATGCGACAACGTCTGGAGTAATCCTCCAACTGTTTGCAACTCTTTCATGTATCTCACTGAAGTACCTGGAAAAGGTACCTATTTTTGTAGTTCTATTCTTGGGTTCTGAATTACTTCCCAATGGTGTGTAGCATGTTGCACGACATTGACCTATTTAGTCACAAAAGTGAGAGTATGGGGCTCCCTCCACCCCATCAGCATGAACAAAATGAGTGACCACGAGTAGTGGAACCCTGTTCCCAAGTCCTGTGCATCTTTTCAATATTCAACGAACAAGTTTAAAAGATATGGGGCCCAACTGAGTGTAGTTCCATTAGTGCATTGTTCTGCAGCTGCGATGACCCCGACAGGGACTTCCTCCTTGCAAAATTTCCTAACCATTTTGCAGGCCATGAGCTTGGTGTCCATCCCTATTGTTGCATCGTTGATCCTCTTGATTATGATCCCACGTGAGCCCCTCTCTGTGCCGTAAGTTTTATTCATCTCCTCGGCTAAGGATTTTTCCTTTGTCTTGTCATCTAGGTATTGCTCGAGGTTCTCACCCATTGATGGCATCCCTATGATGAGTGCAATAAGTTCCATGTCTATTGAGATGGGTGTTTCCAACCATAAGAATCCTGCATGGAGGACTACCATCATCTTCTTGACACAATTGTTTACTTATTTCCCACTTCCAAAATGGGGAATTTCAAGCAGATTCAGAATGCCTTTGTTGGTCAGGACAACTACCCATGGTTTCGGTTGTAGGATTGGGTCTCCAAAGGGGCATTTCCTTATACTGTCCAGGTATACCTATTGTGCAAATTTGAGGAATTTTCTAGCATCGACCATGTTGTGGTCCAAATACTTCAACTTCTCCACGCATCCCAGAAGTGTTGGTGTGGTTTGCACTCCTTCTGAAGTGCATGATAGTATGATGGTTGTGTCGGGTTATCTATGCGGGGATGACACTATGGGTTTTTTTCCATTTCTTATTGGTGGCTGAACTGAGGTCCCAACCTCCATCTCTCTCTTTCCCGCATCAGGGTCTGTTTGGTCGATAATGTCTTCCACCAGACCCTCCTGATAGTGTGCAGATTCTTCTCTTGGTGGTATTGGAACTACATCCTCTATGTGCATGCTGACGTCACCATTTGTTCGTTGTGCTTCTTCGTCCCTCAGATGTTGTTGTACATTTCCTGTGCCATTTTTTGTGTGACCCTGCGCATCATTGTGTGGGTCGATTTCCATCACTGTTACTATTGTATTTTGTGACAGAATTATGTCCACATTGACGAATTCCTTAGTCTTTGTGGTTTTTGGTTCAACCTCTACAGTTTCATATGGTACCTTAACACTACTTCTAGTTCTCCTCCATGCTTGGCTTGGTGCTCCCATATTCAGTGGTGCCATCGTGGGTACTAGTCAGTTTTTTTTGAATGGGTTCTAATTGATTCACATTGTGTTCTTTGTTAATTTGCTTCTGCTCTGTGTGCTCTCTATTGCTACAATTTCATGTTTTCACAATAAGTCTTATGTTCCCCATGTTCCCATTTTATATAGCAAATGTCATGAAACTTCTCGGATAAGCCTCCTTGGGCGCGATTAATGCAATGATTCTTTATGCGTACATTCCATGTAATTTCATAAATGTCTCCAATTGGCGCATTTTTGTCGTAATCATCATTTTTCATTTTTTCCCTCTGTTTTTGACCATTAACCTTTTTTCCAGTGCATTGAGAATATCGAGTGCATGGAATATTTTCGTTGTAACCTTTCCTTAGTGAGAATTATATCACCCGTATGTTTCATGCATACATTTTTCCTTTCGTCGCGTTGAGTCCACTTTCTGTCACGCATTGTATTTTCCAATATTTTTGTATTTTCTATCTTTTCTATTTTGTATTTATTTTTCCTTATTTTCCTTCTTTTCCTCCTTTTTGTTTCTTTTTCTCATTTTATCTATCTTAAATCCTACTATCATACAGTATATACATGTTTTCTTACTGCATTGGAACTTTTAGGTGTTAGGAGGTCGACTGTCCTTGTACAATTTCATTCGACTCCCATTGATCAGTCCTTTCAGTTATGTGCCTTCCAAGTCCTTTAACTATATCGATCCCCCATCTATGAAAATATTCACTTCATATGGCCCCATCCAATGCATCCCGAATTTAACAGGATGTTGAAAATATTTGTTGATATAGAGAAAGAACAGGTCTCCCTCCTTGAAAATCTTCCTCTTGATATGTCTATCATGCCAATATTTGTTCATTGCTTTATGTACTTCTTGATGAAATCCTTCTAGAATACTATCCTCCTCCATATCCATTAGTTGATTCAACCTCCCCTTCACCGCGCCTCTTTATTTCATGTTGGTGATTGCTGCTACGCGCAGACTGGGTACCAAGAATTCTAATGGTACTACTACTTCCTCACCATACACCAATATGAATGGTGTTTGTCCTTTCATCTTCTTACATGTAGTCTTGTATTCCCATAGTACTATTGTTATCTTCAAATCCCAATCATCCCTATTGATGTTGAAGATATTTGTCAGAGCATTCTCCAAGATCTTATTGAAGGCTTCTACTGTTCCATTTGCTTGAGGATGGTATGGTGTACTCTTTTGATGATAGACTTCAAATTCCTCAGTCATAGTCAAAATCCTTGGATAGCCATATCTAGTGATCACTTTCTCAAATAATAAATCTGTTGTTATATCTGCGCTACAATATTTTATTGGCTCTTCTTCTGCCCATATTATTAAGTATTTTGTCGCAGTGATAATATATCTTTTTCTTGACCTTATTGCTAGTGGATTGATTGGTCCCACAAATTCTATTACCCATTTTTGAAATGCCTGCAAAGTTACTTGTGGTCTTAGGAGCATCTCATCCCTTCTATTTGGTTTACCAACCCTCTGACAGACACCACATATTTGGAAATATTCCTTAGAATCTCTTTGAATTGTGGGCCACCATAGTCCTATGTGTAGTACCTTCTGCACGGTATTTTTTCCTTCATAGTGTCCTCTAACTATTCCCTCATGAGCCTCTGCCAAAGTTCTAGTCCTTTCATGTTCTAGTACACATCTTCTCAAAATGTTGTATGCATCCATTTTGTATAAGTGTCCCGAAATCAATTTATAGTTGGAAGCGTTGAATACCAGATTTTTATTCTGTGCAGTGTTAAAATATTGTTGTGCAATATTTGTACTCAAGTATTCAATAATATCAACAAAACATTCATCATCTATTTGGACTGAAAATAATTGTGCATCAGGGAAGTTGTCTTATAAATGGGTAGGTTATTCTCCATTTGTTACCCTTTATAGGTGATTTGGTCTTGCATTCAGCTTCCTTGGTTTGACATCTCTTCAAAATAAAATTCCTGAAATAACGATATCCATCTACAAATCCTCCACCCCAACACTGGCTTGTTTACTAGTATTTGAAGGCTTAATGATCTGTGAACATATTGAAGTGTTTGCCAAATAAGTAATGTCTAAGGTTCTGTAGTGAATAGACCATATCTAGGCCTTCTCTTTATTTATTGTTGTAGTTCGTCTATGATTCAAATAGTTTTCTTCTTGCAAATGCTATAGGATGATCCAAATCCCCTGCTCCTAGTTGTGCCATAATTGCTCCAAGTGTTATAGATGATGCCTCTACGTGCACATGGAATGTCTTTTCCCAATATGGGAATACTAGAATAGGCCTTGTGACCATGTTTTATTTTAAAGTGTCCAAACCTTGCTGACAGTCCTCATTCCACTGAAATTTAGTATATTTCTTTAACAATTTCTCCATTGGCACAGTGATCTATGCATACCCTTTTATAAATTTTCTGTAGTAACATGCATGTCCCAATGTTTCTCTTAACTAGCATACTGATTTTGGTGTTGGTAAATTGACAATCACTGCAATCTTGGAAGGATCTACTAGAAATCCTTGTTTGCACACTACATGTCCCAACAATATTCCAAAAGGTGTCCCAAAGATGCACTTTTTGATATTCATTGATATATGACACTGCCTTCATCTTTCCAACATTATCCTTAATACTTCCATGTGATCTTTTAATAGACTATATACAGTCCATTCATCCAGATACACTTTTAAAAACTGATGTATGAACTCCTTGAAAGAAACTATTACTACCCTTGAAAATATAGTTGGTGCAACTGCATTCTTCTGCCTAAAAGGAATGACCGTGTACTAGTAGGATCCCCATCCAGTGGAAAAGTGGTCTTGTACTTGTCTTATGAGGATATATTGATCTGATGGTAACTTGAGAATCCATTTGTAAATGAGTAGGCTTCTTGGCCTCCCACATTCTATAATACCTCATATGTGAAAGGGGTGGGAAACGGGTTATGTAGGCAAGCGTCATTCATTTTCCTAATATCTACACTAATCCTTATCCCCCTTTTTTTCTTCTCTTTAACTACCATGGGGCTGATCCATTCATTCCACTGGTTCTATGATACCAGCTTCCAACATTCTGTCAATTTCTACTTTCACTTTATGTTTATAAATTGGATTTAGTCTATAAGGTCTCTGTTGGATAAATATAGCATCAATTTTGAGAGGTATATTCATCTCTCTTAGCTCTCCTACTATGCCTTTCATTTCTGTAAACATTGTTGGGAATAGTTCATTGTACTTGTGTAGTAAATTTATTATCCTCTCTACTTTTTGTTCATCCCAGTAGTCTCCAATACTTTCCATTTTAGGTTTATCTATTGTCCCAATATTAATTTTCTTCACTTTGATAGGTGCAGAAAATGATTTTGATTCCATAGATGGACATTCCACCTCTTGTTCTCCCTAAATTTATGTAATCTAAATATTGTGCAAGTCATATTCATCCGGTGCTTCTTCTTCCACATGATAGCATGATAATAGTTCCTTGACTGTTTGTATGTTCTGTTGTTGATACTTTGTCATGAGTTCAGCCTCTAGTTCATCAATAAATATCGCCCTTCTTACATGTTTGAGTGTTGAATCCATGTTGGGGTTCTCAATTTCTAATGAGAATGTTACTATGAAATTATGATGTAATGTTGTCCATTCTGTAGTGCTTCTATGCAGTTCCTAGTTTACATACCAATTTTCTGGAACTCCTTCTAATGTATGGATGAAGTGATTAGGCCATTCTTTTGGTGGTGTTATCCTCCATAGTGTTATGCATCTCTTCAAATGATCTATTGGTGTCCCATGTCCATTGTATCTCTACATCCTATTTCTCCCTTGCTCTACGTCGAATCTAATGCGCAGTAGCCACCTACAATGGTACCAGTCCTTAATTGTTTCTTTGTGCACACCCCACCATATTGCAGGTGTTGCCTTGAGTGAAATTTCTAAAGATAAGAGCCTCTGATTCTATAACACTTCATCTGTGTATTTTATTAGGAATTCTTCTAAGTCATTCACCTCAGGAAAACTGGTAGGTTCTCTTATCTTTGTACCTACCCATCTCATTGTGCAGCCTATTATTGTGCACCTTCTTGTGGATACTTCATGTAATATTTGAAGCCAATTTTTCAACCTTGTATCTGAATCAAAAGCACATGATGTGATTCTCCTCCAGCTAAGTACCCCATTTGCAGTTAGGTTGACATAATCTTCTTCTTGTGCATTGGTTCTGTATAATTGGTTGATTTCCTCTAGATCTAAGCAAGTGGGCTCTACAAACCTTTCTCCTTCTAATGGATCTAATGGTGCAACGACTCTATATTATCTTGATTCAAATGTCATATTCCTTTTCTTCAAGTTGATTATGGTTTTATCAAATTCCCAATCCATCCCAAGCAATGTTGGATAAGTTGTTGTGTCATCCACTATTTCTATTACTTCAAAGTCTACCTTAGTGCGTAGTCCATATAGATCTATTGTCACACCTTTTAGCCTTCTAATTGGAAGAACTTTGTGTTGGTTTTCTAGATTCATCTGAACAGGTGAATAGCCTAAGGTGGGTCTCCCATACATCTCCATGTCTTCTTGGGTAGCATGTTTACCTCCAATGTTGGAATTTACTCTGAATTCTCTACTTCTCCTCCTTCTCGTATGGAGGTGATTGACGTTTTTCTATTCTAACTTCCTCTCTTCCTATGTCCTACATATTTCTAACATATTTTGCAAAAAAATATTAGATGATGGATCATTCAATAGTTCAAGATAGGATTGTAGAAGGGTATTTATGGTACTTACTTGCTCTTCAAGTTGTGTTTTACTGGTGTGGTCCATTGATAAGGAAATCTCATACATTAGTACATTCTGAGTATGATGCGCAACTGATGTAGACAAAACATCTTGTGTGAGGAACTCCAACCTGGCCTCCTTGAATGTTTCTTTTTCTTTCCCTACATCAAACTATTTCTGTGATTCAGTATTCTTCTTCACCCATTGGTGTTTTGTTGGATCCTGTCTCATTGTGTCATCTCCTGTCTTAGCTCCTCCTCGCATAACTATGTTGATATTTCTTCCATCATCCCTGGATTTTGCAGATATCCACTGGACATTCTGATTGTTCTAATTCCATTTTTCTTGAATTTTTCCCAAAAGTGTTGGGTATTCCTCTGTATCATGGTATGTCACGCGATAGTACATACATGTCGTAGGTGGAAGTGGACATTCCCTTGCATAATGTCTTGGATGTTGGTAGTTATAGAATACGATTGGACCTCTACCCCTTCCAAATCCTCCTCTACCTAGTCCTCCACCTCTGTATCCACCTCAATCTCATCGCAGTGCATTATACTGAGGCACTTGATTATACTGTGTGGGGTTATACTAAGGTTCTGCATTATTGTATTTCAGTTGCGTAGTGTTATACTGTTGTTGCGCAATGTTGTATGGAGGTGGTACCTCGTTAAAATAATGTGCAACTTTCCCTATCATTTCTGCATGTACCCTATAGGTGTCTAATGTTCTCTCCCGCATCAAGTCCATTGTCCTACAATATTTATCATCATGACCCACTGATTTGAAAAAGTTGCAATATGTACTATTGGGCATTGTTTGATACTTTTTCATCCTTGGACAATGATATGGGTCATGTCCATGTGTTTTACAGATCTTGCACCATGGTACTCCTATTGGAAAAGGGTTTGGTATCCCTGTTTCCATGTACTGTGCAAAAGTTGGGCACTCATTATTGTGGTGTCCTTTTGTCCTGCATGTGGCACACCAAACAACTTCTCTTTTCTCTTTACCCCTATTCTAGTTTAGTTGAAATGTAAGGTTCTTCAGATCCTTTGTCATCTCTTCTATTCTTGGATCTATCTTTTGATACTAGTTCTCTTTGACTTGTAGGGATTCTTATAGAGCCTCTGTCTTCGTTCTAAACTCCTTCTACCTCAAAGGGTATTTTAGGTGTGGTAGCAGTGAATTCAAAAAGAGATGTCTGTGTTGCATATCCGTCATGACATAGTTCAATTTACCCTTCAATCATTTGAACCTTTGATCAATATCCCAAATAAACTCTTCGGGTTTCTGTCTAATCTCAATCATCTCATTCATGTACTGATCTTCTGAACTAGGCTTCTGAAATTCATTTATCAGTAGCTTCTTGAAATTTGCAATCGTCCTTGTTGTTCCTGGTGGACTATTCACAACTCAGCTCATGTACCAATCCAGTGTGCGGTCTCTTAGCATGATAGCTAACTGTGCAAATTTTTTATCCTCATATGTGATTTGCCTTGCTTCCCAAATCTTTTTTGGGTATTTGTTATATTATTTGCATGAGTAATAGTGTCTACATTTCAACGGGAACATAGGGGGGTTTGAGGGGAGTGTAGGAAAATTGCCCCCGAGAAATTTGTTTTTCCTCGAGAAACGTGTCTCCATGTATATTGTATTGTAGACAATCTATCACTCTGAATGAATATAGAATATGTTGGTTTTCCCGGTTTTGGGTTTCCATGGGAAAAATATCTGTGTAATGTTTGTATTTGCCATTGTATCTTTTCTGTTATTTTACTGAAATTTTGTTTGCAGTAAATATTGTACAAGGTTAAAATATAAGTTTGGTGTTAGAGCTTTGTTGGCTTCAAGGGTACGCCTTTGTGGTCAAGGGTTTGGATCAAGACTGTGATAAGCCTTGTTACAGTGGGGGATCTTTGGTATTGATTTTTTAGGTGAAAAGAAATGGAGAGCGATTCAAAAATGGATATTGCGAAGTTTAATGGGAAACATTTTTAGTTGTGGAAGCTAAAGATGAAAGATCTATTGGTGGAAAAAGATTAGTGGACCATGGTAGATCTAGATACTGCACCTATAATAACTTCAGCAAATGACCGGAACAAGTTGGATCAGAAGGCGAAGAGAACAATATGACTGTGTATCTCAGATGTAGTATTACTGAATGTGTCAGAGGAAGCTACAACCAATGATTTATGGGATAAGTTGGGGAAGTTGTATCAGTCTAAGTCCCTAGTAAATAAAATATTCCTAAGAAAGAAGTTGTATAACCTGAGGATGAGAGATGGAGATTCGGTGGTAGAGCATTTGAACACCTTCAATACTGTGGTAAGTTAGTTAGTATCTTTTGAGATTAAAATTTTAGATGAAAATAAGTGTATCATTTTATTGTGTTCTTTACTAGACTCATGGGATAGTCTGGTTGTTCCCATAGGTAGTAACACAATTGTTTTGAAGTTTGAAGAAGTGGTCTCATCCTTGTTGTTGGAGGATATGAGATAGAATAATATGGAAGTGTTATCACATATAGTTTTCAAGAGTAGTGTGTGTGTTTTGTCAATAATGAGGCATGTATCCTTGCCCTGTCTCTCCCTCCTTATCACAGGACAATTCTTAATTTTTTTCCCTTTCGACTGTTAAAATCAGTTTTTGTTTGCCCCTTTTTCTTTAAGCAACCTGGTTTCTCTTGATGTCTTACCTGAAAAAAGTTTTGTCTTGATGCCTTTATGTTTTTCTCGGAGAATGAAAACTCGCATGTTTTGTTTCAGTCTCTAGTCCTTCTATTTTCCCATCCCACAACAAGTCACCCTAGTCCTTATTCACACAGGCTGCAACCATGGACATCAAGTGCAACTTTCATAATAGTCCATTTTGGACTCGAATCACAAGCAACATGAGGGTTCGTTTTTCAGTGGTGGGGATCCCTCGTGGAGTTCAGATCAATGGCTCATGGGTATTCATAATCTCAAAATTGAACCAAGTATAGTGCTAGAGACAAAAGTCCAAAGTCTCAATGCCCGAAGTGAACATGAGCCATAGATCTTGAGTGGGACAAATGGAAACCGATCTGAGGGTTCGGGGAAATAAGATTCGGGAGATTTGAAGTGAGAAGTGCATAAAATTCCAGAAGAGCCGAAGCCCGGACTCCCAAAACAACTATGGACCATTGATCTAAAATCAACTAGAGCCCTTGATCTTGGAGACAGTACCTTCGGAAGCCCTAGAGTGTCGAAGGCCTGAATTGAGCCTGGACGATCCATTGGAGGGGACACGCAGTAACAAATCATTCACTTCATATTTTTTCCTTTGGGAGATTTGAAGTGAGAAGGGCACAAAGTTCCCAAGGAGCCAAATCCCGAACTACCGAAATGATCTGAGCCATCCAAAGAAAGAATTCACATGGAGACAGATCCCTTGCTTCAAAGTTTAGTGCTCCAGAGAATCATGAAAGTTAAGTATTGAAAAATCCTGAAGGGTCGAAGCCCGAAGCGTTGAATGGCCGAAGTCTTGAAGTCCCGAAGCACTGAAGGCCCCGAAGCTCCACTTAGTCGAAGTCCCGAAGTCCGAAACACCGAAGAGATAAATAGATGAAGTCCCAAATTCCCAAAGCACTGAATGGCCTAAGGCCAAATGGTCGAACTGTCGAAGTCCCAAAGAACCGAAGCCCCGAAGAGCCGAAGCTCGAAGTGTCAAATCACGTGGCACACTCACCAATCATGACACATGGTGCTCATTCCAGCTCATTTTTTTGTGACACATGTCACCCTTATTTTCATGACACATCAACAGTCATGACATCGTATGACGTCGGGCCACCACATCACTTCGACGATTTTCCTTCGAGATATTTTTCATATTTTCATATTTGAAACTCCCGAAGCCAGAAGTGTTGAAAGCCTGAAGTGAATCTGGACCATCGATCTGTGGGGGGCCACGCATCCTCTGATCCATCACTTCAAAGGATTTTCTTGAAATTGTCTCGGTTGTCGATATCAGGAGGCCACACATCACCAGATCCATATCTCTGGGTAAAAGCAGCTAAAGGCAGAGGAGGTTTGAAATTTGAAACTTTGAATCCCAAAATCGTGAAGCAAATCGCGGTAATCAATTTGAGAAAGAGTTGATATGATCTGTTGATTTGAAAGAGCCAAAGATAAGTCATTGATCGAAGGGCCTCGTCCGATATCATGAGATCAGTGGTCATGCTCGATTGTAGGGTCAGAAGGTGCTTGACCTTTAACATTTTGAGGGCAGGCCTCAATCGAAACCATGGTTTTGAGAAGGGGATAGGTGGTGGCTCATGGTGAATTGCTGGGACAAAAGAATATTGTTTCCAA
>ML781030.1:394460-432002 GCA_009831015.1 Picea engelmannii | reverse complement strand
ATGCTCGATTGTAGGGTCAGAAGGTGCTTGACCTTTAACATTTTGAGGGCAGGCCTCAATCGAAACCATGGTTTTGAGAAGGGGATAGGTGGTGGCTCATGGTGAATTGCTGGGACAAAAGAATATTGTTTCCAAACCACTCTTGTCCGCACCTACAATCACATGTATGTGTGAGGTCATAGCCCTAGGTCATGTCTATGAAGGAGCCAAAGGAAAGGGTAAATCCCACCTCCAAGGTACAGTTTTAGAGGACCTTAAATTTGGTGGGCCATTAAGCTTGGCAATGGCGCTAAATCTAGCAGGTGCACCCAGATCTTAGATCGGGACCAGATCTATGGCCATAGTTCATTGCGGGGATGCAACATGCTTAGGAGATAATTTTCATGAGCGGTCCCGCAATTGAAACAATGTTAAGGAAAAAGTAATATGTGGCGGAAGGTGGTGAATTGTGGGCTCAAAAGTGGTGTGATTCTAAACCGATTTTGATGGCTCCACAATCATGTGCTCATATAATGTCCTATACAAGAGCAACATGTGGCCTCCACCTGAGCATTAAGTCTGATTGTGATCCTGAGAGGAGGCAGTTAATGAAAATAGAGCTGGTGGTTGAAACCTCGACTCACTCCATAAATGGAAGGCATGGAAGGTCCAACCATGGGGACTGAACCATCAGCCCATGGTACCCCTGTGGACATATTTTCCTGCAAACCCATATCGATCTAAACTCGCATCTGATAGAGGGATACATGCACAATCTAACAAAAGAAAGTGCAGATGAAAGGATTTGAATGTAGTAGACATGTCACAGTCCTGGTAGTGGTGGATTGGTCTAAGTATAAATAGGTAGTTTTGATATTTTGTTAAGGTCATCAATTGGTTGAGCAAAGATCCCTATTTTGTAATGTTTTGATGCTAGAGTTGTTCTCTGGTTATGTATCAAATTTGATACTTTCACATTAATAGAATTCATCTTCTCTCATTTCTCTGTAAAAACTGTGCTAAAACACTCGAGCATGGAGGATTTAGTAGAGGGTTGTAGATTTATTGTAATGTAGGTTTGATTACAGTATTGTTGTGACCGGTTTTAGTCAGCTTCTGTTGCCTTATTCCCTCTTACGCTGAAAGGCTCGGGCATGGAGGATATAGTCGATTTGTCGTAGTTGCATTGTGATAGGTTTGATCATTATGTTTTTGTGACTGTGTTCCTATGACATATTTCATTGTCTAAATCTTGAGTTCAAGAGTGCTCTTGAACATGAGTTTTTCTTCACCAAGCTACTTGAAAGCCTGATGCCCATGGCAGACTTTTCCACTTTCTCACTAAGACTTCCTTTTGCTTCTTAAACTCAAATCAATAACTAAAATTAATGAGGCCCTCACTTCCCTGTGCATTCCCTGCCCATTTTCTATGTTAGAATCATTCTTGTACTCAGTATTTTCCATTTTACCTCCACTCATAATGCCAACATCCACCAAACATTATGATGGGTACTGGGATTATCCTTTTGTAATCTGAGGGAGACTCTCAGTGTTAATAGGAAGGATAGAGAAAAGACACATTATTTGCAAGAGGATTCTCCTAGGAAATAAATAGATCTAATTTCTCAAGTGGGATATCTAAGTCTAAGGGTAGATATATATCTCCTGGAAATTTTGTAAAGGTATGTTGGAGATGGAAAAGAAGGGCACTACAATAAGCATTGTAGATCCAAATTTGAGAAAAAGAAGGTATCTGAAGAATCTCCTTCTACAGAAGAAAATACCTCCAAGGAAGAAGGAGGGGATGTGTACTTGGCTTCTTCAAGCACACATGCAGATCATGAGGAATGGTTTGTTGAGTCAGGTGCATCCTTTCATATGACTCCCCACATGGAGTGGTTTTGTGAATATAAAATGTATGATGAGGTAATTTTTTCCTAGGTGATCTCTCGAAAATCAAAATCATAGTTAGAGGAAAATTCAAGTTGAGGCTCATATATGGAAGGATTAGAACACTACTTGGTGTTCTGCACATCCCTGGATTGGCCAAAAATTTCATTTTTGTAAGAAAAATGGACGATGCAGGGGTAAAAACAATATTTGAAAAGGAAACCTGCAAGATGGTTCAAGGATAAATGATGTTGTTGAAGGGAGTTCGGTTTGGAACTCTGTATAAGATGCAAGGAATCATTATTAGTGATGGGTGTAATAGTTCCATTGTTCCTGATATTGGAGTTGAAGAAGAAAGAACTCCTACAGTCTCTGAAGAAAAGGTTATGTTGTGGCATAAAAGACTAGGTCATATCGGAGAGAAGGGTCTTCGACTACTACACGGTAAAGGTATGGTTGAAGGTATGTCTAACTTCTCTATGGATTTTGATTTATGTGAAAATTGTGTATATGGGAAGCACAATTAGGTAAGATTCCCCTCTAGTGCAACGAGGGCATAAGTATTTTTATAACTAGTTCACAATGATGTTTTTGGACCTTTGTTGGTCCCATCATTGGGAAAATCTGTGTACTATGTCTCATTTATAGATGAATTCTCGAGGAATACTTGGATATATTTCCTTAGGAAGAAATAAGAAGTCTTTGACATGTTTAAATAGTTTAAGGCTCTTGTTGAGCATTAAACAGAGAAAATAATTAAGGTGTTGAGGACAGATAATGGTGGAGAGTTATGTGGGAATGAATTTGAATAATTCTAGAATAAGTGCGGTATATCAAGGAAGAAGATTACTCCATATACATCTCAGCAGAATGGAGTTGCAGAAAGGATGAACAATATTTTGATGGAAAAATCAAGGTGCATGCTCAGTGGTGTCGGGTTAGGGAAATAATTATGGGCAGAGGTAGTGGGTACTACATGTTACCTGGTCAACAGATCACCCTCATCAATGATGCATGACAAGACCCCACAAGAGGTATGTACTGGTAAGAAACCTTCTTTCACACATCTCAAGGTATTTGGTTGTGATGCATATGTTCATGTTCCAAAGGAAAACATGAGTAAAATAGATAAGAAGGCTGAAAAGTGTATCTTTATTGGATATAAATATGGTCTCAAAGGTTATAAGCTTTGGAACTCAGAAACTAAGAAGGTAGTGTATATACAATATGTGGTATTTAGAGAAATGAAGGATGTTGTTAAACAAGAAGTCATACCAAGTAAGGAAGAACTAGAGAAAATAGAGTTTGATTTAAAGGATGATGAATTAGACTCTACAAAAAAATGGGAATAAGAAGAAGAAGATCCTCATACTCCAATATTGAGGAGATCGGTTCAAGAAAGAAGGCTACTAGAAAGTTATACCCCATCTGATTTTCGTTCAAATTTTCCTTTCTCTATTACTGATGATGATCCTAGAACTATTAGGGAGGAAGTGGATTCAGAGGATGGAAATCTCTGGAAAAAGGCCATGGACGAAGAAATGGAAGCCTTGGATAAGAATGAGGCTTGGGATCTAATGGATTTTCTAACTGAAAGATATCCCATTGGAAGAAAATGGGCATTTAAAAAGAAATTAAATGCAGAAGGAAAAGTGGAGAAATACAAAGCTCGGTTAGTAGCAAAGGGTTATTCCCGGGTTGAGGGAATTGATTTTGGTGAGATTTTTTCTCCTGTTGCCAAGTTAACCTATACAATGTTTTTGTTATATGTTACTGTTGCATTTGATTTTGAAGTAGAACTGATGGATGTGAAGACAACATTCCTACATGGGGATCTGGAAGAAGAAATCTATATGAAGCAACCAGAAGGATTTGTTGTGAAGGGAAAGAAGGAGCTGGTATGCAAGATGAAAAAGTCCATGTATTGCTTAAAACAATCACCAAGGAGGTGGTATCAAAAATTTGATACTTATATGTTGGGACTTGGTTCCACAAGAAGCAAAGAGGATCATTTTGTGTATTTTAAATTAATGGGTGATCATTTGATTTATTTGTTCTTGTATGTGGATGACATGCTGCTGATAGGAAACAACAAGGAGATTATCCAGGATGTGAAAAATCAGTTGTCCTCTAAATTTGACATGAAGGATATCGGTGCTTCAAATTTCATTTTGGGCATGGAAATTAAAAGAGATCGGAAAAAGAGGAAACTCTGGCTAAATCAGAAAAAATATGTTGAGACAATATTGCAGAGGTTTAATGTGTAGGAATGTAAACCGATCAAGTTTATTATTCTTGTTGGTGTAAAGTTATATGTGGATCAGTGTCCCAAGACACAAGAAGAGGAAGACATGTCTCATGTTCCATGTGTGAGTGCAATTGGTAGTTTGATGTATGAAATGGTCTGTACTAGACCGAACATTGCACATGTGGGCATTTTGAGCAGGTATATGTCAAAACCATGGAAGGAGCATTGGACAAAAGTAAAAAGGGTTTTTAGGTATTTGCGTGGAACTGTTAGATATGGATTATGCTAGCAAGGAATACCAGTATTGGACATAGTGTTGGATATACATGGATTTGTAGATGCAGACTAGGCTGGAGATATGGATCGTAGGAGATATAAAAGTGGGTATGTGTTTAATCTATTTGGAGGAGCAAAAATTTGGATGAGCAAAAGACAGGTTGTAGTGGCACTTTCAACTATAGAAGTTGAATACATGGCATCCACTCATGAAAGTAAGGAAGAAATATGGTTACAAAGATTGTGTTCAGGTATTGGGTTGGTATAGCAAGCTGTAAGGATAGATTGTGACAATCAGAGTGCAATTTTTCAGGCGAAGAACCCATCTTATCATTCAAAGACAAAGCATATTGATATTCAATATCACTTTGTGAGAGACATGGTTCAAGAAAATAAATTTTTGTTGATGAAGGTTGACACTTTGAAGAATGTTGAAAATTCATTAACAAAATCTCTGAGCACTGAAAATTTCTCTTTGTGTAGAGGATCCATGGGCATCGATGCCCTGGATTGTTGACTATGTAACCATGTAACCCCCTTTATCCAAAGAAAACAACAAGTGGGAGAATGTTGGGTATGTGTTATATTATTTGCACAAGTAACAGTGTCTACATTTCACTAGGAGCACAGTGGGTTCAGGGGCAGCTCACTTGATAAAAAAAAATCCTCAGGAAATGTGTCAAATTTTTTCCTTGTTTTTTCATGTTGCCTTCATTTTTGTGTCCATTGTTGGGAGGTTTTTCGGCAGATGGTTTTCTCTTTTCGATTAAGGAATTAGGGTTGATGACTAATATAGGTCATTGGGTTAGGGTTTTGGATGCCACTAGCTCCTATATGTATATTGTATTGTAAACAATGTATCACTATGAATGAATATAGAATATGTTGGTTTTCCCGGTTTTGGGTTTCTAGGGGAAAAATATTTGCGTAATGTTTGTGTTTTCCATTGTATATTTTATGTTATTTTACTGAAAATATGTTTGCAGTAAATAGTGTACAAGGTTAAAATCTACAATATTCTCATAGATAAACAAGTTGTTTTCAGGATCCTTTGATGCTTCTCCCTTGAATTCAGGTAAACTGATGGTGGGATCATGTCCTTCCATTTTGAACGGTGATGAACTATGACCTCCACGTGGTGTAGATACTTGACTAATACTTCCTGAACTAGATCCTCCAGTCACTGCTCCTTGATTGGGTACACTTCTTGTTGTCTTTCTTCCACTAAAATTAGATTGTCTAAACAGTGGTGTTCTTTCTGGTGTATTAGTCGCACATGGGGTTATGGGTTCCACACTGACACTGACATGGATAGGAGTTATTCCTTTTGTTCCTTCCCTTGGACCTCTTGTATTCCTTTCATATGTTGCACATAGGATTTCCTCAATATGATCCATAGCCCGAAGATCCTCTACCTTTTCTTCATCACTTGTCAATCCCTCTCTATTTTCTATGGCTCTCTTCTTATTATTCATCTTATATTGGTAGGGTACTCCACTGCATGTTTTTCCTGTTTTTTCCATGATCTTCTTGATATGATCTTCCTCCATCATAATTGGGTCCAAGGTATCCTCCTTATTTCCCTTATCCATCTCTTCCTCCATTTCTCCATCTCTTGTCAGTGCTTCCACCCTTCCCCCATGCACGCTGGGAAGTTTAGATGTTTGCTTCCATAGTAATCTGTTATAGAAAGATTTGCCTCACCATTGCTATATTGCATAGAGGGCCTTTTTCCATTTCCCTATGCATAATTATCATCCCTTGTCGATGAATCCAGAGATAAAAATATACATTTTTCCACATATACACTCGCTATCAGTTATACGAGATGCATATACGCTTGCTTCTCCACTACAACTCACGTATATCGGGATTTGTGCCAGAAAATACAAAATAAGGTAGGGTTTCCATGTCATGACAGAAGATATATGATCCTTGGCCTTCCATATACTGGAAACATTCTGACTCAGCCCTTCAGTTGCATTCTGAAGGCTATAAGAGAACAATTTTGAACTATGGAAAAGAGGAGAAAGCATTCAACTTTGAGAGAAAAGTTACTCTGGAAAAATTACTTCATATTGAGTCTACATTCCTTTGTTCCTCAAGTCTGAACACAGTGTTCAACCCCCAAGCTCTTTCCCTATTGATGAGAGGACCTCATTGCCTCTTTCCTATGATCTTGCCTTTGGTGGAGGATTGAAGTGGTGGAGACCCAGTTGGAAGGAACTTCATTTCTTGGTTTCAAACCATGCCGACATGGAAGTATGTAATGTTGTCAATTCTGCTGATCAATTATTAATAGAAATACTCCTTTCCCGTCCTATTGGTATCTTGCAAATATATGATTATTATCCATGGGCCTGTTTGTAATGTTTATTAATGGACTATGCTATCTGATGTGCTAACCCATTTTATATCATCACTATGTACTTGCTTTGCTTGTTTTTTGAGAACTTCTTGCAGGTATAAATCTTTGGGTCAAAGTTCTCAACGGTGGAACATCATCAAATGTTGGATCGAGGTAGGCCTCTTTCTTATGTTGCACATTAGTTTATATAGAATATGTTGGAATTGAGTTGATTTCTGCAGTCATACATGTCTGTTGTGGTTTACCCTTGGCCATAGAGATTTTTTCCCTTGTAAGAGAAATGGCGACTCGATTGGGGAGAGATATTCCTTCTAAGGGTTGAAGTACTTTTTCTTATTACATTGCTCTTTTTCCTTTGTATTTCTTGTCATGTCACTGCTTGACGGATTCTGTTCACTTTGAGTCTGAGTTTTCAGCCTTTTTCCCTTGCCTGGCCTTGTTTTAAATCATATACGCCCTCTTTTCCTTGATAGTCGAGTATACACACCTGTTGTCTCACTGCAAGAAGAGTATATACGCTTTGTTCCCCTGAACAGTCACGTATACCACTCCCCCTTGCTTGTTTTCTTGGTTTAGTGCCTATTGGGTAAGATTTGAAGATTGATGAGCCTTCTTAGGTCTCTATGGTGTCTGTTGAGATCATCTGGGATGACAGGAAGCCTATTTGGAGTTGAATTTTTGGACATAGTCTTTCTCTTTGTTTTCCATTTTTTATTTTTCCTTGTTATCTGGGTTGTTTCCTTGGCTGCTTGTTATTATGCTCGAGTTATTTCCTTTATACATAGTAGAATTTATATATCATGTTGCTCATCAGTCCATGCATTTTCTTTTTAGTATATTGAAAATACAAAAAATAGGCATTTTGCATTGGTTGGCATTTCCATCTTGGAATCTTTATCATTATCTTAACACATTTAGTGAAAGATTTCATTTTAATTCTGAATTGCAGATTTGAAATTGAAGACTGCATTGTTCTTATTAGCATATCATTCATTGAAAAGTTAAAGATAGAATTTTCATTATATCCATATTTATTTTCTTGCAAAGTCATAACACCATGAGTTTCACTTCCATACCTTTTTGAGTAACCACGACCAATCAAATTTATGCTTTAAACTAAAATTGTTTAGTCACGATTTTATTTTTAGGGTGCACCAACTAGCCTAGGATTTAGTGCCTTGGAATAGGATTTTGTGAGTAAAATTCTCTAAGGCAATTAAATCAACATATGTGTCTGAGACAAGGAGTTGAGAAGTCCATTGTATAATTGGTAATATCAGGAGGCTCCGCTCACACTAGAGTTAATCACAAGGTCACATGAAGTTAGTTGAAGGGATAACCCCTTTATACTCACCTAGCGTTAGAGATATTTCTATGGATTTATTCATATTTGGGGATCTTGCTAGTACCCATACCTCTGTGAGAGGCGGTGCTTTCAAGGTTTTGGGCTTTGTTACCCTGCCCATATAGTGATCCGGACTTACGACTGCTCGCCTGTGCATCGTTTATACAGTGGTTTATTAGTTTCTTGACTTAGGTATCTCATAGGTTACTTGCAGGGGTTATTCTGCTTATATCCTGAGTCATATAAGGGTCGGACAACACACAACCTTTATGGAGGATTACCTCTTTGGGGGGATCTAACCGAGTGGTTGTTAAGCCTAAGAGGGCCCTTATAACTGATTATGTTACCTCCAAACTTTAGTGGGGAGTCTCAGGCCCCTCTTGGATGAGACATACCTTCTTTAGCGAGGGAGGCCACTCAGCCACTTTAGCCTGTTTGCATGCATATTGGCCATTTGACATTTTGGTATTCTCTTTGACTGCTAGTCGACCTTAGGAATCTATTTTTTGTTTTATTATCATGGATAGTGGATTTCATTTCACTCCTCCATTTTATACTACCCACCCCATGATACCTGCTAATTTCATGGGGACGAACCCTTCCATTTTTTACAATGGTATGCAGAACTACAATGCTCAGTCCACACCTTAGGTCTCTAGCCATTTTTCTGTTGACATGCCTTCCCCCATGCGACCCTCTCCCTGGACCACATATATGAATACTAGCATTGGACCCAGGGGCACCATGGCCCCAATGCCTACTTCTTCATTTGATATGAGTCATGTCCCCATGGGAGGTTGGAACCTTCCCCCCTATGGATCCAATACTAGCTATGCTCTTTCAAGAGCCAGTACTCAGATGGGTTCCTATCCCACTTATTACACCCCACCCATGTATCTTTCATCCACCATGTTAGTTCCTTCGAACACTTTTTCCATGACAGGTCCTCAAGTACCCCCAGGTCTCTCGTATGGGGAGAATCAATTTTATGGTTCAGGCTACCCTCTTTATGGGACCCCTTCACAAGGGGGAAACATGTATCCTCACTTGAATAATCCTTATCCTACCTCATTCTCTTCACATACCTTAGTGACTATGCCCGTCCAAACCTCTTCGGACCATTTTTGTGTGAACCAACACCTTTCTGGGCTGGGGAAAGAGGTACACCAAGATCCTGCCTGGCTTGGAATTTTTCAGAATCAATCTTTCCCTGGACCGTGGAATCAAATGCCACCATCTATCACCAGCCCACTCACTATCAGTCATATTGGTGCTCCATCACCAACCTCTGCTAGTCATGTTGGAGATGGGTCGACTTCTTCTACAAACTATGTTGACAGCTTGCTCCCAACCCCTACCAATTATGTTCGGGGCACCGTTATTTTTTCCCTAAATCATAACCATGTCACGTCTCCCGCCTCTATTCACCATAGATGAAAGAACTCTCTTTCCCCTGCTAGTTACATCGAGAATCCTAGAATTCTTAGACGTAAACCAAAATTCCTTTGTAGGAATTGCGAAGGAAGTTACCTTACTCGTTTGTTCCTAGTTACTGCCAGGATACTAGAAGCATAGGGCTCACCCAAAATCCCTTCAGATTCTGAGACACCCACAGTTTCTCCTCACACAACTTCTCCTTCGATGGTCTTGGTGGTTCCACCACCGCGACCTCCCCCTCGACCTTACCCTCGTTGTTGAGGGTGAAGCGTCTCTTTCCCCCGTTACTATGCATCCTCTTCAACCTATAATTGAAGAAGTGGCCACACTAGTGCAATATCTGGTCAACCCTACTCTCCATGAAGAGAGGGATGCACCTTCCAGTTATGTCATCAATATTCCAAATCTTCCCCCTTCTGAACGAGAGAGATTTATTCTTCCCTCGAATACTCTCACTCCAAGTCTCTACGAATCCCCCTTTGATTAGGATGACCTGATGGGGCATCCCATACCCCCAGCTATGTATTTTCCACGAAGAGACATTATCCAAACCATCACAGAGACTGTAACCTCCGTTAGCACTTTCTCCTCCTCGACTTGGAGAGCCTTGGGTTTTCCCAAGATTTTGTTAGTTGTCCGTGAGATACTAAATTTCCGTAGAAGACCGAGACGGGAGCCTTAGCCTCCCCCTTTACATGTTGATTAAGGCAAGAAAAATGAGTCTCAGTTAATCTCTTTTTCGACTCATCTAAAAACTGAAAATATCATCGAGTGATTTGTCCCTTTCACGCTCATTAAAGTTGGATTTTAAAGGTCATGAGTCTTAGTTAAGCTCTTTTCTGACTCGCTACCAAAAATTGAAAAGATTTCCAACTGAACTTGTCTTTTTCACACTCGTAAATTGGATTTGAAAAGACGTCTATTTGGCACAAGTTTACACCTTTTTCACACCAAATAGAATAAAAGATATAAAAAAGGACATTTTTTGGCATTAAGTTGTGATTGCATCTCATGCCCTCACTTTCAGTATTGAGACTTTAGCCGGTTCTCGCTTTTCATTACAAACCGTTGCCTAAGCAATTTGCATCCTCAACCAAGAAGAGCCTTGTTTATATCCTTTGCAATTTGACACCCTATACCTTGGAGGGAACATCAACCCGAGTGTCCATATACTACATGCATTTCCTTTCATTAAGCATAGGTATGTTCCACTGCTGGAACTATTTTTGGTTACTTCTCACACTCGTTCCCTCCTCTGTATCATAACATTCATTTGTTATGAAAAAACAAAAAAAATACGAGCAGGAAGGGAGTACTATATTGTAATTGGCAACAATCGTGTTGCCTTTGAACATAACACGAAGTTATTGAGTCCTTGTGTCATCATAATTTTGGGTTTAGCATGGCCCTAGGAAGCTGATCTCGCTATAGAGTTTTCTCTACCGAATGGTTACTCTTCCAGTCCCTATAGAAAACGTTATTGATGCCTCCTGCATCTAATTGTCACATCATTGAGTCTATGCTGTCGGATTCCACCATATGTCTCATGCTCTTGCTCAAAGGAAGTCTATCAACCTGTGTCGGCCACTCCTTAGAAATATTGACTTTGCATGTCGGTCATACCCTTAGTTTGTCTTAGAATCACATGATACGTTGGTCTTATCATGCACCCTGGCTCTACTTTCATCATTGGTAGGTCACCTTGAACCCAACAATTGAAATTTCACCATTGGTCATTGACTGGGTGTTTTCCCTTGTGTTTGACGACAAGACATCTATTCACACTTTGGGATTCGTGCAGTGTCTTAGATTCCATTATCTTTATTGGTGGTTTCCTCACCTTTGTCAGCAGTTTTTCATCATTGGCTTCTATTTAGAGGGTCATTTTCATGTACCGCTTTCATTTGGCACATGTGAAAGACACACAAGGTCATTGGTTCATGAACATGTTCTTTGTCCGATCTCCACCAAATCATGAAGCTCATGCTTTGTTCCTTGTGTTGATTGATGAGAGATGCCTCAATGCTCTCCTTTTAGCGGGTCTCTTTCCATCGACTTCAGCTCATTTATTCTAGATATGGGACCTAGATTTTTATGATTACCTTGAGGCTTGCAGTCATTAGTGGTAGGCTCTCTCACCATTGACAGATGGAAATACATCAATGTATCTTGATCAATGGATTTCTCAAGTGTTTGACATCAACTCCTTTTTCACTTGTAGGAATGTACTCAGTGCCTTGATACATACTTTCATTATTGGTAGGTCGTCTCGCGTTTGTTAATGGTATACCTCAATGACCGGTAATCAAACGATGTCTCATCATGTTCGAACTCAACTCCTTTATTTACATGATGTAGAATTTCACCTTTGGAGAATAGTGTAGAATACTTGAAGACACCATTATGTGGCCACAACTTTCCTGAGTTGTTGCTTCCCTTTCATTAGACCAGTACTTATTTGACTTTAGTGATCATGGGAGATCAGATTATACTCCATGGTATATAGATATCTTCAGATTGATTTTGAGACTGGTTTCATTGGGCCTTGTTCGTGACTATGATAGCTTTTAGCATGTAACCGCATTTGTATTTTCCTATTCATGGACATGGCCACTTGTTTGGTATATTTTCCACATGGATCTGCATTGTATTCTTGGTATCCATGTATGCAAAGTCAGTACATAATGTAATGAGCAATTGAGTTCATCTAGTTGATTCTCTACCACTCCACTTATGGGTTATTTATAATGTATTTCAGCCATCCCAGATACTCCTTTGATATCACACATTAGGGGGTATTTGTTATAGCAAGATTTTCCTCACCATTGCTATCTTTCATAGAGGGCCTTTTTCCATTTCCCTATGAAGACTTATCATCCCTTTTTGATGAATCCAGAGATAAAAATATACATTTTTCCACATATACGCTCCCTATCAGTTATAGAAGATGCGTATACGCTTGCTACTCCACTACAACTCACATATATTGGGATGTGTGCCATAAAATACAAAATAAGGTCAAGTTTCCATGTCAGGATAGAATATCTCTAATCCTTGGCCTTCCATATACTGGAAACATTCTAACTCGACCCTTCAGTTGCATTCTGAAGGCTATAAGAGAACAATTTTGAACTATGGAAAAGAGGAGAAAACATTCAACTTTGAGAGAAAACTTACTCTAGAGAAATTACTTCATATTGATTATGCATCCCTTTGTCCCTCAAGTCTGAACACAATGTTCAACCCCCAAGCTCTTTCCCTATTGATGAGAGGACCTCATTGCCTCTTTCCTATGCGCTTGCCTTTGGTGGAGGATTGAAGTGGTGGAGACCCAGTTGGAAGGAACTTGGTTTCTTGGTTTCGAACCATGCCAACACGAAAGTCTGTAATGTTGTCACTTCTACTGATCAATTATTAATAGAAATACTCCTTTCCCATCCTATTGGTATCTTGCAAATATATGATTATTATCCATGGGCATGTTTTTAATGTTTATTAATGGATTATGCTATCTAATGTGCTAACCCCTTTTGTATCATCACTATGTACTTGCTTTGCTTGTTTTTTGAGAACTTCTTTCAGGTATAAAGCTTTGGGTCAAAGTGCTCAACGGTGGAACATCATCAAACGTTGGATCGAGGTAGGCCTCTTTCTTATGTTGCACATTATTTTATATAGCATATGTTGGAATTGAGTTGATTTCTGTAGTCATACCTTTCTATTGTGGTTTACCCTTGGCCATAGAGAGTTTTTCCCTTGTAACATCATCACAAATTTGTTATATAGTAATATCTTGATGGAAGTATACAACGATCTGATATACTTACCTCTTGGTCCCTTCAAAAACTCTTTTTCTGTTTCATTGTGAGACTTTATGGTATCTACTGCAAATTATGTGATAAACCCTACAACATTACTGTCTAGCTAGAAATCTACTGCGCAAGTGAATTTTTTGTTAACTTGTTGTAACTGCACAATCTCCACAGGATTCCACTCGATCTTTTTAATTTGATTCGTAGGGTGGTTTTATTTCAACCTCAATAGCCACTCCTACAACACATGTGGGAAATCACATAAAAATACCTCATGCAATTCATTAAACACGTACTTGTCTAAAAATTTGCATGGTGTTAATTTAGGGTTTATGTTATCCTTGTGCGCAAAATCAAGCTCCTTTGTTTTCAACCAAATTTCAATCTCTTCCTTCATTGGATTCCATGTTCTAAGCAATATTTTTTATCCCTTCATTATCTTCGTGATTCTTTCACGGATCCCACTCACTCAATCCCATGCAGTTCTAGTAAAAAATGAAACCATTTGTTGGATACTACTCTCTTCTCCTACTCTTGGGATGACCCAAGTTTATATCTAAACAATATTCCAACAAATCCCTCTAAAAATATCATCCCTCCTGGTAACCTAGAAGGAAACACAACACACAAAGTGTACTACACAGTCTCACCTGAGATAGTTCTATGGGTGGGTGCAATGCTCATATTCTTGTAGTATAGGAAAGAGTGGGGATTTGGTATTGAAATTCATCTTCTTAATCCTTGATCTGGTGTTTCTTCTTACTATTCATAAGATCCATTCATCTATTAAGTTTATGCATGCATTCTAACAAATCTAACATATAACACATCTCACAAAATTATTCATTCATCAACTTACTACTTATAGAAAGTAATTATGCAATCAACACACCACATAGCACATGTGTTATTTTGGTTCACCCCCTCCTAGGCTACGTCCACAAAGAACTGGCTTCTCAGGCTCATTTATTATGGTTCTACGATAGATGGTGTTGTGCGCACTACAAATTCGTTCATATAATCACAAAAAAGACTCCAGAACCTTTGTGAGGTTGACTAGGTCACACCAGGCTCCTGATCCTATGAAATAAAACTCAAGGTCTAGTTACTTTTCTTCCCTATAGCTAAACAACTTAAAAAAATGGTATTCTACCTTACAATTGTTTCCTTGATTGCACAGACCAAAACTTAGTAACCAAACATACATGACAAAATATTAAAAACCACACCGACCTAGAACTCCTAGGTACTTATTTATACTATTTTTATAGTTCATCGGCCATTACAATATCCTACAAAAATCCTAACCCTAATATGCTTAGGTTTTCCTACATGTAGGCCTTTCATGCTTTCCTCACACATGCTACTTTTCCTTCTCAATGTCTTTTTCCAATTTTGGGTTTTTCCTCCAAAAATGGTATTTCTTTAAAATAGGCCTGCTCCCAACACTCAACATTCTCCCTAGCTTAAACAATCCCTTCAATGCTATCACAACTATTAAGTACTGTCATAAAATCCAAACCACTTGGCATACACTTAGTTGTACCATTGGAGTTCCGATGTTATTTCCATATGAGGCCACTTGGATAATAATAATGGAGGTACAATTCCCAAAATTATAGAATTGATCCTTGAAGATGTTTCTCTTATCTCCAATTATACACTCTATCTCACTCTATCATAATGATAGCATTGGACATCTCAATCTTTTATAGTAGATCTTCCCACAATGTACTACTTCATCTATACATTGACATCCTTTATAGTGAATGGACCTTCACTACTTCAGCTAGTACATACTTCACTTTGGTTACCTGATTCCACTAAGCATTCTGATTACCATGAGTATATTTATTAACATAGTACTCTGCCTTCAAGTACCTCTAATCATCTTAAACACCAGGTCCAATTCTTGCATAAGTTTTAAAATTCACCCTTCCATATTTCCCTCCTTTAAGTTTCTATTTGGAACTGATGTACATGCATTATCATGTGTTGTAGATGGTTTTCCCACCTAGAATCTACATATGATATGCATAATTGTCCTTTGGAATTGTTTTTCTAAGAAAGTATTCCATTAAGGGTTTTGCATGTTGCTCATTAACTCATTTTCCTGAGAAACAATTTCTTAAGGGACCCAAATATTGGTTTTATATTATTCATTCATACTTAATTGATCTTAATATCAATATTCTTTGAAGAGATATTACAATCATCCATATGACCAACTTCTAAAGCATAATAATAGTTATGTTTCCTTCTTTAGGTAAATATCTAGTAAGAAATCATTCTCGTCCAACTGCTATAAAAGTATTCCCAAACTAGAAATTTTCAATATTACCCAAGGCAATAAAATATCCAAGTTCAACTTACTTTCATGCTTCATACCATCCTTGGTCAGCAGACCCTTTTACCAAGGGAAACATTTCTTAACCTTTCTTAAGATTTCCCTTTCACTACTACATAAGAATACCCAACCATACTTGTATGGCTACCACCCACCTTTGGATGTCAAACTGACCCATTGCTCAACTAGAAAAAACTCTATTACTTTCCTTTCTATACATAAATTAATCCTCCTTAGTTATACTATCTCAACCTATTAGAGCTACACACAATGGAATTATCATCACTTCCATCATGCTTTTACTCTCATGTTGTCACCAATTCAAAATTGACCAAAATGATCCATCAACAGATCATTCCTTCCAACCAACCATATATTATAATAAATCGATTTGCATGTTTATATATGATTATTCATTACCATATGTATTACAACACCACTTGTGCACCAAGAACTTTTATCTATCATTCCTTTTAATGAGAGGATTTATGCACTTACGTCTTATCCTCTTTTTAACAACAATCATATTTTGTAGAGATCCAATAACCCATCATTACAACAACTAGTTCATTCATTCTTTGAATGTAAGCAATCCTTAACATGATTCTTCCATTTCACATTCAAATTCAACCATTAATGCTTATCAACATATTCCCACTTATGTAGGAGTGTTTACTTGATCCGTATTTTATGAGAAGAAAGAAATGAATACAGATTATTATCAAAATATGCTTAACACAGAATAACAAATATATAGTAAAACTGGTTTCTATTCAATAAGGAAATAAGTTGAAACTCTAAAATGCAGCGAAAAATAAGCTTGCTAGAATGGTGGTGGCTTATCTCCAAGAAGAGATGTGACGACTGTGCCCATTCACTAGAAGATGATTACAATGAGGATTTGAAGGTTTTTTTACAACAAACAAGAATTTCAAAAACCCTAGACATCCAAAAACCTAACCCTGGGATTTGAAGCACCAAAAGTCATGTGGGCCCTATTTGGGTAAGTTAGTACATCAAATTCCTAGGGTTATAACGCTTGCATGGGATCTTTCTTTTAGGCACACAATTTCCCATTGGAAATATCTATCCTAGGACTACACATGTTTCTTGTGGTTATCCCTACACATTTTGACTATGGTGAGCCCCAAAACACGTTGTTTAGGGCCTTAAAACGACCCCATAAGTCAAGGACCCAAAAACAAGGAAAAAACTATTCAATTGGAAAACTACCAAAATGAGCCAATTGGAATAAGTGGGAGGCCACCGACATCCATCTAGATCAATCCTTGCCCCTTAGGAAGAAATTTCCTCCATTTTGTTGAGTGCCCCCATTAGATGAGGAAATTTCTGCTGAATTTGGTCTCGGGTGAGCTACTTGACTTGGTGCAGGAGCTGCCCTACTTTGACAACTCGATAAAGTTGGATCCTTTGATGACGAGTGCCCTTGACCTATTTTTCCATGATATGATCACTTTATTCCTGTTGTATGTAGTCAGGTTTGATGTCTTTTGGTTTCAGTTGTTCTTCTATCTCTGATGTGTCCAATAATGGAGGGAAATAAGGTTGAAGGACATCCACGTTGAACACTTGGTGCAGGCCAAGGAAAGGAGGAATGTTGAGCTCAAAATAATTATCACCCACAACCTTGGTGATGGTGTACTTCCCATAACGGAGTGGGAGAAGCATTTGATGGGGTCCAGTAAGGTGTTCTTTCTGCAAATGCAGCCAAACTTTTTTGCCCACCTAAAACTTTTGTGATACACAATGTTGATCATGACACTGCTTGTACTTGTCATTGGACTTATGTAGGATATCCTGAACCTATTGATGGATGTGTTAGATCCATTGAATGAACTAGGTGGCTTTGTCAACTTCAGTTGGAGCAAGAGATGAATCGGTCGAGGTGAATACAAGGTGTAGTGAAACATCTATGGGACCCAATGGTTGGAATCCCAACCCCACCTGAAAGGGGTTGTGGCTAGTTGACCTATGTAATGCTCGATTGTAGCTATGATGGAAATAAGGAAGACTCTCATCCCATGTGGGAGGGTGCTTGGAATTGTACATGCATAGGATATGCATGATCATTTGATTTACGACCTCGGTTTGGCCATCTATATGTGGGTGGAATGTTGTGTATTTGTTGAGCTTGGTGTCTAACAGTGATGAGAGGATTGAGTAGAATGTGATGAGAAATCAACTGTCCCAATTTGAGACAACGGTTTGTGGGATTCCAAAATGTACCCAGACTCGTTCAAAGAAGATCTTGACAGTGGCCTCTATTGTGATGCTCTTATTGCATGTGATCACAATTGCCATCTTAGAAAAGTGATCAACAACCACAAAAACACAGTCATTTCCCTGCTTGGTGGACAGGAGGCCCGACATGTAGTCCATGGAGATGGATTCCAATGGCCTGTTGGGAATAGGAATAGGGGTATACAGGCCCTATTTCTTAGTGGTCAGTTTGGAAATAGAGAAGGAAGTGCAGGACTAGATATACTTGCTGACCTCCTGTTAAAGTTTTGGCTAGTAGAAATATTTCTGCAACATTGCCACTATATTTTTGACACTGAAGTGTCCTGCCACCATGCTATAGTGGGATTCCCATATCATCTTCTCTCTCTCACTTGATGGAACGCATATATGGCCTAGACGACATAGAATTCCATCCTGAAGATGGAAATTAGTGACAATTTCATTTGCACCCAACATTTGGTAGGTGGTGTTGAAGTCTGGGTATGTCTCATAGAGTTGGGGCCATCCAGAGGTCTCATGTATGTAAGAGTCTAGAACCTTGGTGAGTACCACGACCGGCGGTCTACTGAGGCAATCAACGATGTGGTTGGTGCTTCCTGTTTTATACTTGACGTTGAAGTGGAATTGTTGCAAGTATATGGAACAGTTCTAATGGTGGTCATTTTACAATTTTCCTTGTGTCTACATGAAATACAGTGGCTTATTATTAGTGTGGATGATTGTCTCCTTCCCAAGAATGTATTGTCTCCATTGGCGACATAATTGCACAATGGATTAAATTTATTTGTCTTAATCAGGTTACTTATGGACAAAATCTGATAGTATCTCACTATGATAGGCCACGTGGTGTCATGCTGAGTGAGAATGACACCCACAACATAGTGTGAAGCATCTATCTCAGTTTCAAAGGGTTTCTACAGGTCTGGTAGTAAAAGTATTGGGGCTGAGCACAAGCACTACTTCAAATAATCGAACGCTTGTTTTTGGGACCGACCCCACACAAATTTCACCTTACCACCACCCTCGGTTACTTGGTTGAGGGCCCATGCAATATGGAAGAATCCCAACAGAAAACTATGATAGAAATTTGCAAGGCCCAAGAAGCTTCAAAGGTTAGTGACTATGGTTGGGGATGTCCATTCATGGATGACTTGGATCTTGGATGGATCCACATGTACACCATGCTGATCAATTATGTATCCCAGGTAATGGACCTTGTCCATGCCAAACGACCATTTTTCCAAGTTGGCGCATAGCTTGTGCTTTTGCATGGTGTGTAGAACCTGTTGAATATGTTGCAAGTGTTCTTCCCAAGTCTTGTTGTAAATGAGAATTTCATCTAGATAAACCACTACAAAAATATTGGTGAATGGTCATAGGATATTGTCCATATCCTATGACGATTTGGAAATAGGGGTATACAGGCCCTGTTTCTTAGTGGTCGGTTTGGAAATAAAGAAGGCAGTGCAGGACCAAATATACTTGCTGACCTCCTGTTGAATTTTTGGCCAGTAGAAATATTTCTGCAACATTGCCACTATATTTTTGACACTAAAGTGTCCTGCCACCATATTGTAGTGGGATTCCCATATCATCTTCTCTCTCTCACTTGATGGAACGCATATATGGCCTAGATGACATAGCATCCCATCCTGAAGATGGAAATTAGCAACAATTGCATTTGCACCCAACATTTGGTAGGTGGTGTTGAAGTCTGGGTCTATCTCATAGAGTTGGGGCCATCCATAGGTCTCATGTATGTAAGAGTCTAGCACTTTAGTGAGTACCACGACTAGCGGTCTACTGAGGCAATCAACGACATGGTTGGTGCTTCCTGTTTTATACTTGACATTGAGGTGGAATTGCTGCAAGTATCTGGAACACTTCTAATGGCGATCATTTTACAATTTTCCTTGTGTCTACATGAACTACAGTGGCTTATTATTAGTGTGGATTATTGTCTCCTTCCCAAGAATGTACTGTCTCCATTGGAGACATCATTGCACAATGGAGTAAATTTCTTTGTCTTAATCAGGTTACTTATGGAAAACATCTAATAGTCTCTCACTATGATAGGCCACGTGGTGTCGTGCTAAGTGAGAATGACGCCCATAGGATAGTGTGAAGCATCTATCTCAATTTCAAAGGGTTTCTGCAGGTCCGATAATGAAAGTATTGGGGTTGAGCACAAGAACTGCTTCAAATAATCGAACGCTTGTTTTTGGGACTGGCCCCACACAAATTTTGCCTTACCACCACCCCTAGTTACTTGGTTGAGGGCCCATGAAATATGGAAGAATCCCAACAAAAACCTATGATAGAAATTTGCAAGGCCCAAGAAGCTTCGAAGCTTAGTGACTATGGTTGGGGTTGTCCAGTCATGGATGACTTGGATCTTGGATGGATCCACATGTACACCATGCTGATCAATGATGTATCCCAGGTAATGGACCCTGTCCATGCCAAACGACCATTTTTCCAAGTTGGCCCATAGCTTGTGCTTTTGCATGGTGTGTAGAACCTGTTGAATATGTTGCAAGTGTTCTGCCCAAGTCTTGTTGTAAATGAGAATTTCATCTAGATAAACCACTACAAAAGTATTGGTGAATGGTCATAGGATATCATACATCATCCTCATGAAAGTGGTTGGAGAATTTTTTAAGGAAAAGGGCATGAATAACCATTTGAAAATACCTTCCTTTGACTTGAAGGCAATCTTCCATACATATTTATGTTCTATCGATACCTGGTGGTATCCAAAATTAAGATCAATATTGCAGAAGTGTTTTGACCTTGTGAGTTGATCAAGGAGGTCATCGATTTGGGGAATTGGGTACTGGTTTCTAACTGTGATTTTATTCAGGGCCCGGTAATCAATGCAGAGTCACGAGGTTCTATATTTATTCTGTACTAGCACGATTGGCCTCCCACAAGGTGATGAGTTGGGATGGATGTGCCCCTTCTGGAGAATTTCTTGGATCTGTTGCTTGATCTCCTCATTCTCTAACAGAGAGCGACGGTAGAATGGCCCATTGGGAAGCAATGCACCAAGGTTCAAATTAATGGGATGCTTGATCTGACAGTACAAAGGTGCCCCAATAGGTGAGAAAAATATATGCGAGTATGCTTCCATGACCTTATCCACTTGCTTCTGTTGTGTGGAGAGGTTGGTCGTGGAGACCCTAGATGGTGCTGGGATCTTTCTCTCATTCTGAGAGTGAATCATGAACAAGAAAAACCTCCCCATCTGAGAGATGACCTTCCTGCATTTCTTGGAAGAGATCAAAAAAATAGCAGTAGGTCATACTACCTCTAGTATCCTATACAACTTGTTTTTCAAAGTAATAATAACACTGCAAGGCCTAAACTCATAAACAACACGGAGTTTTCATAAATATGGTTGTCCCAAAAAAACATTACAAACTTCAAGAGGGGAAACATCACACAATACCTCATCTTTGAAGGGCTTGGTGTCGTATGACAGGTGGCATTGTTGGCTTACATGGATGTCGCTTCCTTGGCAGAGCCATATGATGGTTTAGGGTTGCGGATGTGGCATTGTCGATAGAGAGAGTCACTTTACAACCTCTTTTGAGATGAGTTTCTTCTGTCTATCACTATCAATGATGAAGTGCAGTGGGGTACCCTTCACCCACATCTGCGAATGAAAAAGGTCCTCACCTTCCTCTAGTTTGTCTGTTTCACCGACTGGAGCTTGGTGGTAGCAATGATAGAACTAGGTTCTACATTAATGATCTGTCTCCCCCTTTCTAGTCCTAAATCAGAGTTGGAACCCAAATCTGATTCAAAGGATTTCACCTCAACCACCAATGACTACTTTGAATGGAAATCAACAGTGTTATGCTAGGGGCTCTTATGGAAGTTGCACCACTTCTTGGTGTCTTTCTTTGTCCTTCTAGTGTCCTTGTTTTCTTGTGTCTTGGAATAGTTGTCCTCGGGAGGTTCATATTTTCTTTGTCCTTTGTTCTTTGGGTTGAGGCTTCCCTTTCATAGCTTTTGTGGTGAGGGGTTCCCAGGCCCAAATTTCTTTTTCTTTTGTTTGAGCTTCTGCTTGATTTTGATGACATATCGGTAGGTCGTGCCCAAGGATGAGATGTCCAAAAACTCCATTTCAACCTGGATGTATCTATGCATACTGCTGCGATACTTGAGCACCATATGTCACTTAGAATATTTGATACCCATATTGGTGCGCAAGGTATCAAAGATATTTGTGAAATCAGACAATGCTTGGTCTCTTTCCTGCCACAGTGTGGTCCATTTTGTATACAAGTCATCATAACTTCCAATAGGGTAGTATTGTTCCTTAATAGAATCCCTGAAGGACTCATAGGTGACTACGACTATAAATAATGAGGGTTCCTCTGTTTCCTTCTACTCACAGAAAGTTTCCCACCAATCTTTGACATGGGGAATGACTTTGAGGAGCACAAAAGTAATATTTTCTCTATTCGAGAAGTTATGGAAAGAGAAATACCCTTCTAGAAGATTCAACCATTTGTCTACAACATCTGTGTCTATCTGACCTTCAAATATAGGAATATAGAAGTTGATTTGTACCTTGAAGGGGGCAACACATGGCTTCATATCACCCATATCCATTCGACATGGCACTACTATTTTAGGACATGTCATCCTCTTGAGAAAACATGGAAGTTGGCGTGGACATTGTCGTGGCACCTGCCACCTAATGCATTAGAACCTCGGATTATTGGATCTCAGAACTGCGACCATTATCATTTTACATATTCCTCAAAAGGACCGGTCCAACATGAGTTGGTGCCTAGGGAGCAAGGTCATGTCATGTGACACCACATGTTCATGATACATTCATTAGCTGATGTCATTCAACGTCATGTCTGGGCACTATACCATCGGCCCACTGGGAGGTCCCAATAAACCTTATTCCTCAGCATCCAATCAGGTATGCATTGGCACCCTGGAAACATGGTCCTATCACGTGCCTTCAATCATCATCCAATGAAAAAGTGACATGTAGCCACCAATATTAGACCATTGAACCCTTTATCTTCTTCGGGCATCAAATCTCTTTTGCAGCTAAGGGTCTGATTGACCCATCTTAACTGAGATCAATGGTGGGGATCCCTCGACCCTTAGATCCAATGGCCGATATATTATGGGTTATTCCAAGGATAATATCATGTGGTTAGGTCCAGACTCGACCCTTCAATGAATCTCTTACTGACACATTGAATGGCACATGGCATGACACATTAGTGATACGTAGTACTCATTTTTCTTATGGATTCCTGTCTAATTTATCCAAATACACATGACATGTGGATCCACCATCAAGCAACATGTGGACATCCCGCATCGTGACATGTGACCAATTTTCGTGTGACATATCACCACCGAGAACCAGGTATTGGGACTATTCCAAATGAGGTTTAAGCTTGAGAACTCCCGATGCCAGGGATTATGAAGTAATTAATTAAAACTAATCTCATGATTACGAGATCTCTAAATTAATATTGTCTCAATATTATGACCACTGATATCTACTATGATACATTTAGTCTAGATTTTATCTACAATCCAATAGATGGTTGATAATAAACCACCCAGGTGGACGTTTCCCTACCAATATCTATGGTGGAGACCAATACACCTGTATATCTAATGAATCATAATTGTCGTAACCTTCATGGAGCTGCAGGATAATGAGGGTCCACCCCATACTCATTAACCTTCTAGGTAATGACAAGTGTTTCCCTCCAGATACACTGGCTACCACCCTAGAACATGACCCAATACTCACTTGACATGCGGACTAGTCTTTAAGCAACATGTTGTCCCAGATGTTGGGATATTGGGACTTCCCAATGTAGTGTGAACCTCAAGAAATCCTGGTCTCAGGATTATGATATGGTTAATTATCTTAATCCCCATTCTTAAACGATGCTTAATTAATATAATTAAGGAATTAGCCACCTCGGAGCAGTTGCAAAGATCTGCAGCCCAGATTACTCGAACCGTAGTTTCAACTCCCTCTTGATCTTATGCCATAGATCAACAGTTTTTGTATATCTCTCTCTTAATCCAACAACTGCATTTAGAGACATGTTTAGGAGTTTGATCTCTTATTCATGGAGATGTATATGAGTGGAACTAAGGGATATTTACCCTACCACTGGACACTAGACCACTTGTTCACTGTAATAGCTCGAGATTGGGATTAACCTCTGGGCCCGAGGTCTGATTGACCCCGCTTGACTACAATCAATGGTTACGATCAGTCCAAAGTATTCTCTGATGGATCCAATGTTGGATATGTCTCTTCATAGTTCCACTCATCGGATTTTTCTAGCATCCGTTTTCCAAAATTATGTTATGCCTACATGCTTAGACCATCGGTTAGGATCCTATGATGTTGGCATTGATCAATGAACACTGTTGTTATAGAAATATTTGCCTCACCCTATGCAATCTTGCACAAAAGACATTTTTCCATTTCCCTATGCAGACTTATCATCCCTATTGGATAAATCCAAAGCTAAAAATACAAAAATTTCCAAATGTACACACATTGCCTACTATACAACATGCGTATACGCAGGTTGCTCCACTACAACCTGCGTACATCGGGATTTGTGCCAAAAAATGAAAATTAAATGTCTGTTTTCCATGTCATGACAGGAGATCTCTGATCCTTGGCCTTCCATATACTGGAAATGTTCGGACTCGACCCTTCAGTTCCATTTGAAGGCTATAAATGGGTCAATTCTTAGCTATGGAAAACAGGAGAAATAATTCAACTTTGAGAGAAAAGTTACTCTGGAGAAATTATTACTTCATATTGAGTCTGCATCCCTTTGTCCTTTAAGTTTGAACATAGTGTTCATCCCCCAAGCTCCTCCCTTATTAATTGAGACCCTCATTGTCTCTCTTCTATGAGCTTTCCTTTGGTGGAGGATTGCAGTGGTGGAGGCCCAGCTGGAAGAAACTTAGTTTCTAGGTTCTGAACCATGCTGACATGGAAGTCTGTAATATTTTCACTGTTGTTGATCATTTATTAATAGAAATACTCCTTTCTCGTCTAATTGATATCTTGAAAATATATGAGTTATTATCCATGGGCATGTTTGTTATGTATATTAATGTATTATTCTATCTAATGTGCTAACCTTTTATATTATCACCATATGCATGCTTTTCTTGTTTATTGAGAACTAGTCATAGGTATATAGCTTTGGGTCGAAGTAATCAATGGTGGACATCATCGAACATATGGACAAGGTAGGCCTCTTCCTTATCTCACTTTCATATTGGATTATATAGCATGCTTTTGGGATAGAGTCAATTTCTGTAGTCATATCCTTCTGTTGTGGTTTACCCTAGCCATAGAGAGTTTTTCCCTCGTAACAGAATTGGCGACCATACTAGGGATTGATCTTATTTCTAAGGGTTTGTAGTACTTTTTCTCCTTACATTGCTCTCATTCCTTTTTTTTCTTGTCATATCATAGCTTGACAGTTTCTATTCAATCTGGGTCTAAGTTTTCAGCCTTCTCCCTTGCCTAGCCTTGTGTTTTGAAACATATATGCGATCTTTGGCCTGATAGTCACATATATACACGGGTTGTCCCTCTACAGGTTGCATACATATGCTTTTTTTTCCTAAGAAGTCACGTACACCATCTTTCCTTGCTTTTTTGTTGGGTTTGGTTGTTGTTGGGTGGGATTTGATGTTTTTTTAGTCTTCTTAGGTCTCTGTAGTGCCTATTAAGTGTCTATGGGATGAAAGGAAACCTGTATGGAGTTGAATTTTTTGTCAGAGTCTTTCTCATCACCTTTTAATTTTGATTGTCCTTGTACATTGGGCTGGGTATTCTGCTTCTTGGTATTTCACTCGAGTTATATCTTTCTATACACAACATAATTTATATATCAAGTTGCTTATCAGTCCATGCATTTTCATTTTCTATTATATTGAATATACAAAAAAATAGGCATTTTCATTGCTTGGCATTTTTGTATTTTGAGTCCTTGTCATTAGCTTAGTGTATTTAGTGAAATATTTCATTTTTTACTTCAGAATTGCAGAGTTGAAATTGAAAATTGCATTTGTTTTCAGAAGCATATCATTCATTGAAAGTTAAAGTTAGGACTTTTCATTATTTTCATATTTACTTTTCTTCAAGAGTCATAACATCATGGGTTTCACTACCATACATTTTTGAGTAATCATGGCCACTAAAATTAACGCTATAATTTAAAATTGATTAGTCACGATTTTATTTTCTAGAGTGCACAAACTAGCTTAGGATTTAGTGCATTGGAATACAATTTTGTGAGTAAACTTCTCCAAGGCAATTAAGTCAACATATGTGTCTACGAAAAGAAGTGGAGAAATCCAGTGTATAATTGTTAATATTAGGAGGCTCCTCTCACACTGGAGTTAATCATGAGGTGGTGCGACATTGGTTGAAGGGATATCCCCCCGATACCATCTTAGCATCAAAGATATTTCTGGGGATCTATTTGTATCTAGGGATCTTGCTAGTGCCTTTACCTCCGTGAGGGGTAATACTTTCAAGGTTTTGGGCTTTGCTACCCTGCCCATACGGTGGACTTGACTTACGACTACTCGCATGTGCATCGGTTATACATTGGTTGCTTAGTTGCTTGACTTAGGTGCCACATAGGTTACTTGCAGGGGTTATTCTGCAGGTACCCTGGGTCGGATAAGGGTCAGACAACACACAACCTTTATGGAGGATTAACTCTCGGGGGGGATCTGACCGACTAGTTGATAAGGTCACGAGGGCACTTATAATTGATTCTGATACCTCTGATCTTTAACAGGTAGTCTCAGGCCCCTCTTGGGTGAGACATACCTTCTTTAGGGAGTGAGGCCACTTAGCCACTTTACCCCGTTTGCATGAATATTGGTCATTTGACTTTTGGTGTTCTCTTTTACTACTAGTTTGCTTTATGATATATTTTTTATCTTTAGAGTCTTAAGTCATCGTGGAGTTGGACCAACATCCTCACTGGTCCCGTCGCTTGTTACAGTTACCACTGGACTTCAAGTCTTTGCCTTCTAAAAGGCGTAGAGTTATTAGGTGTGGTACACACACCTCCATTGTTAAGACTTGTGATTTTACAAGGATGAGTATTGAATCTAATTTTTAGAACACTGGGAGCCCCCTCAACTCCCACACCCACTATAGTTAATGTCATCCCTTCGACTCCTACAACCACAATGGTTGTAGTTCCGGAGGAACCTATCATTACTATGGATCGTCCTTTAGTAAATGCTCAATTTCTTGCATCGAACGCTTTTGGTTCTATTGGTCACTCACAAAGATATAATGTTCAATCCATCCCTATGGCTTCTAGTCCTTTTTCCTATGGTATGTCAAACTTTACTTCGTCGTTTTCGAACACAATCCCAATTGTTGGCCCTACTTCTAGCATTGGGATTGGGGGCACTACACCTCCTTACACTCCATTTTCATTTGGTGGTTCTTAAATCCCTCAAACAACTCCTAATATAGGAGGTATTCCTTATTTTAACCTCGGGTCTAATCCTATACTTCTTGGTGGAACAATCAACCTGGTGGACAACCTTTGTCTCAAGTCTTGTCTTATACCCCTACCTCCTCGGTGTCAATTCCAACCAATACGTTTGGCATGACGAATCCACCTCTATCTTCCAGATTCTCACTAGGAGGAGGTCAGTTTCATTCTTTGGGAAACCCCCAACCCAGATCCTATCCGGCTAGGGGAAATTTTTATAACACCCAAAAGAACATCCCTGCTGGAATAATGCCCAACCAACCTTTTATGAATCAGCCTGGAGGAGGGCCTAATAATCCCAGATGGGGATATGGTGCTTACCAGAACCCTGGATGCGTTGTAGTTCCTCAAGAACAGTCTTTCCCAGGAGATTGGGGCCAGATCTGCAATCTTGTCTCCCTTTTCTCACCACTCTTAATCTTCCAAACTTGTCTAAGTTAATGAATGACCCCATGACTCATGATCCTACATGGACCCTCGTCCCCACCAAGCTTCCTTCCGACATACTGAAGTTTGAAGGTAAGAATGGAGAGGAGCCTGGTGATCACATCGCTGCCTTTCACCTCTGGTGCTCATCGAATTCCCTTAATGACGATTCTATTCGATTAAGATTATTTCAACGCACCCTCATCAGAGTTGCTGCAAAATGGTATATTGAGTTACCTAGGGGGGCATATGGGACCTTTAGTCAGTTGGTGTTGGTCTTCCTTAACCACTTCCAGTTGCCCATCCGTTACGATGCTGGCCTAGAACTTTTGTCAACTTTACGCCAGGACACCACCACTTATATCTTTGATCATATCCAGGAGTGGCGGAGACGGAATAGGTTGATTAAGACTCCTATACCCTTGGCCTTTCTTTTAGAATGGTTCCTTAAGTATTTTCACCCTCCTATCTTGAAGGATGTTGCAACAGTTGGGGTTACCACTGAGGAAGAAGAGATCTTTAAATCCCATCATTTATATCTCATATGTTCTCAGTCTGGGATGTTATATCACATTCTTCCAGACGCACCGTGGTCAACTTACGACCCTAGAGAAAATCTCGAACCTCATTCTAATGGCATTGTAGGTACCGCCAATGTAAGATCCGCAAACTCAGTGACAAGCCATTTGAAAGAGTTGTCTCTCAACCGGTCTGCAGGAGGGCCAACTTCATCTGTCTCTTCCAATCCCACTCAGTTGGTGGATGTACTTTCCATGCAATCGTTGGCCAACCCAAATGGTAACTAGCAACCATGAGGGAATAAGAATAAAGGACATCATAATTGTAAGGGTGGGAAAAATGGTAATAAACCCAAGGGCAATGGTAATAATGAGAAGACGAATAATAATGCTAGAGAGGGAAAACGAGAAAGATGTAAGGTGAATTTTCCCTGTAATATTTGCATAGATGATCACCTTACCCATTTGTGCCCCAAACTTGCAGAAGTTGCGAGGATATTATCTCTACCACCCGTCGTGCTGACGAATCAATTTCCACATAACCAACACATGGCCTCGATCTCCTTAAAAGTCATAAATGTGGTTGGTGGGAGTCAAAACCCATCATTGCAAGACGACGACCATTTGTGTATCAATATGGTCGATGCAAAAATCAATGTAGCCACTCGATCTCGAGATTATAGCTCTTCACAAGCTATCCCTGGTCTAGAATCTCCTCCTCCTCCTCCACAGACAAACTTATAGATTGAAAAACTAGAGCCATCACCTCGTATTCCGAAAGGAGTACTCAAGTGCTCTACCCACAATCCAAATGCTAGAGTCGCCTAGAACTACTCTATTGTTGAGGACCTGGGTCAAACCCCTTGTGCGATGTCAGATTTTGAGGTACTCTAGACATGTCCTTCATAGAGGAATGCCTTACTATATAATTTAGGAGCTGTAGAACCCAGTGGCTCAAAATTTATCAAGTTTGACATCACATATGTGAAGCCTTGCTTGCCTTACCATGTGGTTTTCCAAATCCACATGGAGTAATCAAAGTATACCATCAAATGTGTGGTTGTTGATGAAGGCATTGCTACATGTGTGATGTCCCTGATCTGTTGGAAGGCTCTTGGTTCTTTGACTCTTTCCAAGTTATCGAACATGTTGACTTCTTTTGAAGGTCATTCCTTCTACCCTCACGATATTATTCCTTCCTTTCTAGTCCAGTTAGGTAGGAATACAGTAGAGGTGGAGGTCGAGGTAGTTGATGCGCCTCTTGATTATAACTTGCTACTAGGATGAAATTCAACCTATGCTATGGTCTCCCTCGTATCGTCTGTCTTTCGTACTCTTTTTTTTCCTCGTGAAGGGAAGATTGTGGAGATCTACCAATTATCCTTTTTGTATGCTAGTCCCAATGCATCTGTTGGACCGCCGATCCCTTTGATCGATAATTCTCAGTCAACAACTGAGAATGTCAGTGTCAAAATGTATTCTTCCCTTATGGGTACTTTCGACTTCATGGAACTGATTCACCACGTTTACGCCATGTCCAATAGGCCCATTTTGTCGGAGAGGTCCATCTCTTTCTACACTTCTTATTTTAGCGATCCTTGAATCCTACCTTCCTTGACTGTGTCTTGTGAGGGTCAGCCACATATTGCCATTATATCACCAACCTATGTTAGTCATGTTGGAGATAGATCGACAACCTATGTTAGTCATGTTAAAGACCAGCAACCAACCACTACAAGTCATGCTAGCGGCACAAGTCTAGTCATCGCTAGTCACACTGCACATACATCACCAACCTCTTCTAGTCATGTTGGGGATTCATCACCAACCTATGCCATTCATGTTGGGGATTTGCTACTAGCCTCTGCAAGTCATGTTGGGAGCATGTCACCAGCCACTGCAAGTCATGTTGGGAGAATGTCACCAGCCTCTGCAAGTCATGTTGGGGGAATTCATATGATTGAGAAGTCTAGACGTGTAAGACATAAGCCCAAGCTCCTTTGTAGGATTTTCAAAGGAGATCACCTTACTAGTTTTTTCCCTGCTATTGTTGTGGTACAAGAAGCATGGTCTTTTCTTGGGGGCCCTTCGGGTTCTAAGTCATCTTTAGCTTCCCAAACTGCTTTGGTTGATACAAAGTTCATGTCGATGAAATATTTGAATGACACCCCTCTTCCTGTAGGGGTTTATGCATCCCTTGACCTTGTTGTCTTGCATCATGTTCAACCAATGGTCGTGTCGATGCAATATTTGACCACCACCACTCCTATTTTTTGGGTTGATGCATCTCTTGACCTCGTGGTCTCACATTCTATTCAACCAATGGTTGAAGAAGTGGTTGTGTCGATGAAATCTTCAGTTGATCCCACTCTTCTCTTGGAGAGTGACAAGTCTAAGGAAGTGACATTTCTGTTGCAATCTTCAGTCAATCCCACTCTTCTTTTGGAGGGTGGTACTTCCTTCAACCATGTCCTTAGCATTTCTATCTCTCTACCTTCTACACTAGGGAGCATTCCACTCTCTTCAAGTACACTCCCTCCAAGTCCTATGGTTGCTTCCTTTGGTTGGAATGATATTGTAGAGTCTCGACTTCCTTCCTCTACACCCTTCCAGATAAGGGGCATTCTCCAATATATTGTAGATAAGGTAAACTCTGCAAGTATTTTATCCTCCTCGACTTGGAAAGATTTGGGTCTTCCCAAACTTGTGTCATCTCTTCATAAGTTGTTGACCTTTCACAGAAGTCCTGCATGGGAGCCTTGGTCTCCCTCATTACAATCTACTTAGAACAACATCCACAAGTCTGATTTAAGCTCTTTTTCTACTCATCTAAAAAGCAAAAGTATTGTCAAGTGAATTTTTCCCTTTCACACTCGTTAAATTGGACTTGAAAGTTCGTGAGTCTTAGTTAATCTCTTTTCTGACTCGTTTTCAAGAAGTGAAAAGATTGTCGAGTGAACTTGTCTCTTTCACAATCGTAAATTGGATTTGAAAGGATGTCTATTTGGCACAATTTTATCCCTTTTTCACACCAAGTAGAATAAATGCCATGAAAAAGGACATTTTTTGGCATCAAGTTGTGATTGCATCTCATGCCCTTGCTTGCAGTATTGAGCCTTTAGTTGGTTCTCGCTTTGTGTTATAAATCGTTTGGCTCAACATTTTTTGCATCCTCAACCAAGCAGAGCATTGTTTATATCCTTCACAATTTGACACCCTATACCCAAGAGGGAATATTCCCCTGAGTGTCCATCTCCTGCATGCATCTCCTTTTATTGAGCATAGGTATGCTCCACTGTTGGAACTAGTTTTTCTTACTTGCGATAGTTGTTTCCTCATCTGTATCATAGCATTCATTCGTCTATGAAAAAACAAAAAACAACGGGCGAGAAGGGAGTATTATCTTATATTGGAAGCATTTGTGTTGCCTTTGAATAGAGCACAAAGTTATTGAGTCCATTTTTCACCATAATTTTGGGTTTAGCATGACCTTAGGAAGCTGAGCTCGTTATAGAGTCTTCTCTACCGACTAATTACTTTTCCAATCCCTTTGGATAACTTGATTGATGCCTCCTACATATCATGGTTTCATCATTGAGTCTATGTTGTCGGATTCTTCCATATGTCTCATTCTCTTGTTCAAATGAAGATTATCAACCTGTGTTGGCCACTTCTCAGAACTATTGACTTTGCATGTCAGCCATACCCTCGGTTTGTCTCAGAATCACATGATACTCTAGTCCTATCATGCACCCTGGCCCTACTTTCATCATTGGTAGGCAACCTTGAATCCAACATTTGACATTTCATCATTGGTCATTGATTGGATGGTGTCCCTTATGTTCGATGGAAAGACATATATTCACACATTGGGATTCGTGTAGTGTCTTGGATTCCATTATCCTTATTGGTGGTTTCCTCGCCTTTGTTAGCAATTTTTATCATTGGATACTATTCAAAGGGTCTTTTTCGTGTACCGCTTGCACTTGGCACATGTGAAAGAAACATAGGGTCGTTGGTTCATGAACATGTTCTTCATCCGATTTCCACCAAATCATGAAGCTCCTACTTTATACCTCGTGCTGACTGATGAAAGATTCCTTAATGCTCTCCTTTCAGTGGGTCTCCTTCCATCAACTTTAGCTCATCTATTCTGGAAACGAGACCTAGAGTCTTATGAGTACCCTGAGGGTTGCATTCATTAGTGGCAGGTTCTCTCGCCATCGAAAGTTGGGAATACATCAATGTCTCATGATCGATGGATTCTTCATGATTTTGACACCAACTCATTTTTTCACACTTGTAAGAATGTACTCAGTGCCTTGATACCTACTTTCATTATCGCTAAGTTGTCTCGCATTTGTTAACAATATACCTCAATGACTGGTAATCAAACAATGTCTCATTGTATTCGACCTCAACTCCTTTATTCACATAATGTAGACTTTCACCCTTAGTGCATTGTGTCTGCAACTTTCCTAAGTTGTTAATTCCTTTTCATTGGACCGATACCTATATGACTTTAGTGATCACGGGAGATCAAATTGTACTCCATTGTATACATATATCTTCATATTGGTCTTGAGACTGGTTTTACTGGGCCTTGTTCGTGACTATGACATCTTTTGGCATATAACCACATTTGTATTTTCCTATTCATGGCCACAGACACTTGTTTTGGTATATTTTTACATAGATTTGTAGTGTAATTCTATTGGCAGCCATGTATGCAAAGTTAGTGTAGAATGTAATGAGAAACTAGTTCATCCAGTTGGTCCCCTACCACTCCACTTATGGGTTGTTGATAATGTATTTTGGCCATCACAAATACTCCTATGGCCTCACACATTAGGGGGAATCTGTTATATCACTATGTGCCTCACTCTATGGAATCTTGCACAAAAGGCCTTTTTCCATTTCCCTATACAGACTTATCATCCTCGTTTGATAAATCCAGAGATAAAAATACAATTTTGTCCACATGTATGCACCTTTCCTACTATACAACATGTGTATATGCAGGCTGCTCCACTACAACCCATGTACGTCGAGATTTGTGCCAAAAAAATGAAAATTAAATATCGAGTTCCCATGTCACGACAGGATATCTCTGATCCTTGGCCTTCCATATACTGGAAACGTTACGAATCAGCCCTTCAGTTCCATTTGAAGGCTACAAATGGGCCAATTCCGAGCTATGGAAAAGACGAGAAAGAATTCAACTTTGGGAGCAACGTTACTCTGGAGAAATTATTACTTCATATTGAGTTTGCATCCCTTTTTCCTTTAAGTCTAAACACGGTGTTCAGCCTCCAAGATCTTCCCTTATTAATTGAGACCCTCATTGTCTCTCCTCTATGAGCTTGCCTTTGGTGGAGGATTGAAGTGGTGGAGGCCCAGCTGGAAGAAACTTAGTTTCATGGTTCTGAACCGTGCCAACACGGAAGTTTGTAATATTTTCACTTCTGTTGATCATTTATTAATATAAATACTCCTTTCCCGTCCAATTGATATCTTGAAAATATATGAGTTATTATCCATGGGCGTATTTGTTATGTATATTAATGGATTATGCTATCTAATGTGCTAACCTTTTATATTATTACCATATGCTTGCTTTGCTTGTTGATTGAGAACTAGTCACAGGTATATAGCTTTGGGTCGAAGTGCTCAATGGTGGAAATCATCGAACATATGGACGAGGTAGGCCTCTTCCTTATCTTGCTTGCATATTGGTTTATATAGCATGTTTTTAGGATAGAGTTCATTTCTATAGTCATATCCGTCTGTTGTGGTTTACCCTAGCCATAGAGATTTTTTCCCTCGTAACAATTGCCACTCCTCATAGTGTTTCCATCGAATTACCATATGTGAGGCTACTCTAATGTCTCTACTGTGATCAATGACTCAGATCGTTCGATTACCATATCGATGGATCTAATAGTAAAAAATGGTCATGATCCTCAACATGCCCTCAAACATGAGGAACCCGGACCAATGGCTAGGATTACTTCATTGTGCCAAAATCGAGGGTTGTAATTATTTTGGGGAAAGATATAGGATTTCGTAGTTTTAACAGTGTGTTTCAGGGATTAGATAAATTTGGGTCTTCCTTATATAATTTCTAAGTCTTACCAAGTATTATTTGTAATCCTTCTATACCGGCTAATATATTTCTCATTACCATGTGAGTAATGATTCACACATTATGATTTGTCCATACCCGGACCAGGGAATTCTCATCCAATGTTGGATACGCTATACCTAGTTTCCTAGTTATGTAACCATTGAATTAAATGGAATCTCTGCATATGAAAGAAAATTTATATAATACCAACAATGTATTCCCAAGTATCATTACCACAACCAATACCCTTGGAAAGAACACATAAATATTTGTACGACTCTGCATTCATATAGAATGTACAGTTCCAGGCGATTCTAGAAGAACATACACACAAGTATAGTTACCTAAACAAATGCTACTATCTATAACATATAATTACCATTTCTGAACAATTCTGGAAGCACCAATTCAAGGATAATTACAACAATGAAACCGCATGAAAACAATCATGTAATTACAACTTCTGTGCCATTCTAACAGAAGATACATGGAAGCATAATTATATTAGCAATTACCCATAAGTGGAGTACAAAATGACACACAAAGTAATTAAGTAAAATACTCAGATAAAGCACTTAAATTTATGAAAGATCACCAACTTCATGTAGACCTCCGACTTTCCTCCCAGCCATAGAATCCGCTTCCCACAAAGTGACAAAAGGTCACCCTTGAGCTGGGCTTAAACTCCACTTGGGAAAAAAGGGATTCCTATCCCATAATGAGTCTGCTAACAACAATAATACTCATATTCAAGTGCCAACTCTAGCCATCTATAGTCTCTAATATCCCCACATGCTTGTTCCACCCAAGAAGTGTTCCCCACCGGCTACCCCACTTCCCTTCTAAGCTTCAACAACAAGCTAGAAAGGAAGTCTCTGAACCCTATAGCTGCAATTGGAAACTTGGGAAGTCAATTCCCAGTAGTTCTCTCATCTGGAGAGAATGCTTACGGGCCTGAAACCCCGCCTTTTTCGACAACACTTCTCCCACCTAGAGAGAAGGCTTATGGGCTTGACAACCCACTTCTTCAACTACCCATGGGCCTAATAACCCACCTCTTCAGTTCCAATTCACCAGAAAACACTCCCAAGCTATCCAAACACAAGTACACTATGGATGGCTCCTTGAACGTGAGTGTCCCCCCAAAACAGAAAAAAATGGAATCATTGAATGATGGGGAAAATGGACTAATCTTTCCCATTTTATTTGTGTGTCCATGAGATGCCACTTGTCATCTCAAAAAATCCCTTTTGAACCATTTGGTGTTTCATCCCCATCCTTTTTAAACTTAGAATAAATTGATGTATCCCATAAATTAAGTTTTCTAAAAAATATTATTAAATATTCTCTTGGATTAAGCCCCCTAACCTAAGACTCTTGGCCCCTTTTTCCATTTTTCTAGTGGATTTTGTCCCCCTTACTCTTTTGTCAGGTTGGGCGACATCCAGTGGCCTGATTTTATTATTATCCAATTATGATTACATAATGCACGGGATATGCCTACATGCATTTTAGTATCTAGATCACCATCCTATTTAGTACACAAGCACTATGGCCTCAAAGTAACACACCTCACCAACCTATATGCTTAATTACAATTGGGGTCAACCTGGGGTATTACATTCAATCCACTTCTCATAGTTGTATTCCATACCGAGTGTGGTATATTAATTCCATGAGTATGTGCTTTTGTGTATTAGACTAATGAATTTATAGTGATGACTAGTATAGAATTGTGAGCAAATAATAGGTGATACAACTATGCTCAAGGAAGGGTTATAGACAAATTATTGAGGCCCATTCAACAAGAATACTATTGTTGAGGAAGGGTAAGATGACATTTTTCAAGGCTACCAATAGACATGAATACTATGTTGGATGAAAGGTCAACCAATATTTCCTTGGGCTCCCTTCGACAAGACTATTGTGCTGGAAGAAGGGTGATATGACCCTTCCTAGGAATTCCTAATGGTGATAATACTATTATGAGGGAAGGGTTTGTTACAATTCCATGGACTCTCCCTAGATAAGAATATTGTATTAGAAAAGTGTTCAAAAGACCCTTCCTATGGATTCCCCTAATGATAATATTCAACTAGAGAAAGGGTCAGTGAATCCTCCCCTTTAATGAGAATATCATGCATAGGATGTTTCAACCAATCCTTCCCAATATTCTCCCTCAATGTTGATTCTATGTTGGAGGAAGGGTTAGTCGACACTTCTCCAAAATTCCATTAAATTAAGATATATGTTGGAGGAAGGATTGACATAACCTTATATGGGATACCTCTCAATGAAGTGTTAGAAATCACCTCCCTTAGCTAACTAACACTCAAGATACTATCCTAGAGAATTTAATACTGAAGAAAGAATCATCCTAACTTTCTTGTACCTCCCCCTTCAATGAGAATTCTATTCTAGATGAAGGATTGTCCAAGCCTCTCATGATATCTCACTTGATGAATATTTTATACTAGAGAAAGTATCAGTCAATCCTTAGCCTATCTCACCCTAGATGGGAATAAGATATTGAATTAAGGGTCAGTTGAACCTTCCCTAGAAAACCCCTATATGAGAATACTATGCTTGAAAGGGATACTATGCTAAAGAAAGATCAAATGACATTGTCCCTATATAACTCATGCCTAGATATTATGGTGGTGGAAGAATCAAATGATCCTTTCCATGGTTCACACTCAATGGCAGTATTATGTTAGAGGAAGAGTTGATTGACCCTTCCATAGACATACCCATTTATCAACAATACTAATGTGGAGGAAGGATTGGTCAAAACTTCCTTTGCTTTGTGATTGAATAGAGTAATATGATAGAGGAAGGTTCAATTGAACCTTATTTAGGTTCCTTCTCAATGATAATTATACGATGGAGGGATAATTAGTGGAATAATTAGCATAAAATGTAAATATAATATCATAATTGA